>JAQIVE010003625.1:0-16320 GCA_034698285.1 Sminthurinus bimaculatus | reverse complement strand
CCTCCCCTGCAGTCCTTTTTGAAAATTATCTAGTACCTTAGTTGTCTCTTACCTGGTGACCTGTATAGAACTGACGCTTTTCAACGTTTTTTACATGTAAAAGCGTCAGCTCTATACAGGTCACCCGGTACATTCTTAATGCTGTTGATCATGCAAATCGTGAATTTTAGAACAATAATGATAACTTTTGTAGGAATGAAAATAAATCTGAAATCTGAATAAAAAGCAAGCAATAAACAATAAAATTAATAAATAACTGTCTTAATCGTTGACATAGCACAAAGTAGCACAAGGCAAAGAATAAAGCATGCATGTAGCACGAATCGAGTACTAAATATGAAAATATGTACAGCTGTCATTGCATTTCATTGATTAGGTGCAACGTATCATTGTTTTTGGCAAAAGTGTCCTTGTTTGACTTGCAATTTGCAATTATAATTTCGCAATTTCGCCAAATATTGAATGTGTGCCTAGAAGCGTGTATGTATAGTTATTAGGCAAGATGTGACGTGCAAACTTGAAGAATTCAGAATGTAGAAAAGAATTTAATAATTTCCAGCTTGGCCTGGAAAACAATACTTGACTGGACCAGCACGCCAATACTAGTAGGGAAGTGTATCTAGTAGTTGAAAATATCGAAAAGCTGCTCAGACTGGAGGGACACGATGGTGAAGCTCACTGAGGATATGGTCACTGCTCGGGCCAAAACGAGTGACATGGAATGTGTTACCAAGCTAAACTTTTGGGGTTCGGATCTTACGGATATCCATCTTGTTAGGCAATTTAAAAGAGCTACGATTTTGTCTTTTAGTCTAAACAGCATTTCAACACTGGCGGATTTCCAATTTTGTACAAGTCTTCAAGAGTTGTATATTCGTCGAAATAATATCAGAGACCTCAGGGAAATATGTTACCTCAAGGACTTGCCCAATTTAAAAAGACTGCTTATGACTGAAAATCCATGTTGTGAAACTGCTGGAGATTTGTTCGTTAATTTTTTCATATTTACACAAATTATTTTTTTAAATTAAAAATGTACAATTAATCAAACTACGTGGTATGCTTTATGTTATATACCTAGTTTTCACGATCTAATTTTGTGTACTTACTAGATATCGGCCAACGATTCTAAGAGCGTTACCTCGCCTTGAAGTTTTGGATAATCAAGAAGTAACTCCAATCGAAATTGAATATGCTTTACAACTAGGTCTGATCCTCGAACATCCAACAGAAAGATCAGACAGACAAGCACATATTATTCCAGGAACTAAGATTTACGAAGGTCCAAACGATAATAAAACGTGGCCACCTCCAACCAATATTCATAGCAATAATAGTCACCAGCGTGGAGGATATAATAATGAAAGTTTACACGAAAATAATGAAAAAAAGGACAGTTTTATTTACCACAATTATGATCAAACTCACAATAACGTTTCAAATAGAGTAGGAGAATCCGGAACAGAAGCTCCTACTTTTCAGAGTAAAATTGGTAATCATAATAATAATAATAATCCTGCTTCAAATAAATATCCACAAAGGCCATCAACAGCAACAGCCGTTCTTCATAATCTACCCCCTGTACACAGTACACTAGGACAAGGACACAATTCTGAAAGAATTCATTCAGACTATCGGCAACAACAACCAGTAGCACAAGCGTCTCAAAGAAAATGTGCATCTCCTTTACTTGAATTTTATCGAAATGATTTTTGTAGGCAAAGAAATTCTTCTCAAACTATGGACTCCACTAGATGCATCTCAACAACAAAATGGACTCATAATGCCAACAACAACAACATCAATAATAGTAACTGTGACTGGAATAACGCTATTAGTAATAATAACATGGTTGAACATCAAGACACACCGACAACAATTAAAAAAAGTAATGGAAATCTAGTCTCTGCAGCACTTTGTTTAATTTCTGAAATGAGTTCCAAAGATTTGGACATGGTTGAAGATGCGTTGAAAAGAAAACAAGAAGAATTACACTATGCGCAACAAAGAAGTCAGACTTGTAATAAATCCGATACTCGTTCAAGTAGTTTTAGATTTAATTACTGAAAAAAAAATTCACTGTATCGTTCTTGACAAGATATGAAAAAACTGTATTTTTGCTCGTAAATAAACGAAAACTTGCCACAAAATGCGAAATAAATTAAAATTATAATTGTCGTCAAGATTGTATATTGCTTTTTCCTATTTCCGTATTTGGTCTGGTGGCTTAACTGGAAAAATTGTCAATCTTGATGGAACTCCCTAACAATGGACTGGGTAGTCAATTGTTAGGGAAAGGGTAAGTTCGCATACTTTTGTTCAATGGTTGATAAACAAGGCGGAAAATAAAATGAGCTATTAGCTATTTTTTGACAAAACGTGTATCCGTCGATTGAAATTCTTTGTCCGAGTCATTCATTGATAAAAAGCACTGATACCTGTCGTTTGGGACCAGCCAAGCACTTATGTATTGTACATAGCATGCACATACATATCTATATATTTGTATGGTCATCGAAAATCCGAGGGAATTTTCCTTGGGCACTTCAAATGTTTCTCTTGTTTCTGCATAATAGTATGTATGTTATACACTTTTACCCATTCTGTTTTTTTCTCTTTTCGTCCTCTCAGCTGTGAATTGTGAAATAATCATTTTTCATTAATTATTGCTGATGTTACAAGTTTTTTGTTGCACTTTCATCATTACATAAGACTACTGTATAGCTGGAACTACGTGTAATGTTACTGTTGTTGTGAATTCACGTGATTTAGTTATGTAAGTTTTATAATATTTATTTATGTTTTATGTTGAATTATTTTCTCGTTTTTTTATCATTTGCGTACACACATAACACATAACGTTACGTAAAACTGCGAACTGTCAAGTGTCAAGTACCAATATCCCATTTACATAATAGACATATAATAATATAGGCACTCTTTGAAATAGGTACATGAACTTGTATGTCGTGTAATTGTGTATCGTGTAACGTAACTACACTACTAACTACTATTTACAATTATCTTCATGGGTGAATGTTTATTTTGTCAATTTGTCACGTCATGATTCCAGAGTTCGAAACGAGAAGATTGATTGAACAATAGAGGAAGAGGTGGGATGGTTTTATCTTTGGCCAATGATACAATGATAGTGATAATAGCATAGCAGCGTTACATTTTACAAATCGTTCATAACATCCGTGATTGCGATAATATTATTTCTATCCGTAATACATGTTAGTGTTCTTTTATTCTTATTTTTGTCATTTAACTTTGCAAATTTTATCATACAATATGCAATATACAATCATAGTATTAGATTCTGCAATAATGTTCTAATCGAGCGTCGTCGTGATTCTTGTTGGAGTTTTAGATTTTTTGACATTACTTTCAAGTTTCAAGTTCTAAGGTTCTAAGGTCTGATACAAGAAAGTAAAAAAAACATTGTTGGTCACAATGTCAGCTGTGGAACGATTAAAAGTTCTTAAAAGCCATTTGACTGAAGGAAAATCCAATGCATCAAATGTAAGTTTTTGACGCTTTATACTTAAAATATAAAATGTAAATATGCAAAACAGAATCTATGTATGCGTAATTATGAACTAGTACTAGAGAAAAAATAATAGACAGTATCTTGCAGTGATTAAAAATTCATTAAAATGCTTACATGACTATACATGATTTTTACACGTAGGGTTCTAGAAGCCAGTTCCGATTTACTTTGGATAGCTCCAATGCATTGACAGAGGAACAACGGGATTTTTATGAAAAAAACGGCTTTGTAGTTTTGCGCAATTTCGTCTCACACGATCTTCTTGATAAATGCAGGTAATTATTATTTTTATATAATTTATGCAGGCTACAAACAACTAAAACTGATTTTGTATATTAAAACGATATAACGTTATTTTTTTAAATTTTAATGCCCGGTTTGTTTGATAATGCAGCCAAAGATTTGTGGACATTTGTGAAGGAAGAGTTGATGCTGGCCGAATCGCCATGATAAAGGACATAAGTCTGCTAAAAGCAGGTGCTCAAGGAGAAAGGCTTTACAATAAAATCCAAGATTTCCAATGGGATGATCTTCTTTTTCGCTATATTGAAAGCGTGAGTAAACTCTTGATGTCAGTATAATGAATAATGATGTGCAGCAATATTTCAAATACAGTATGTATATATTGTCGATCGCCGGTGATTGAAACTGTAGTCTATATTCTCTATAAAATTATCACGAAGAAACATAAAACATAAAATTACCGAGATGTATTTTATTATATAATAATTGTACTAAGCTATAAACAATATTCCGCAGGTTGCAGATGTTGTGAAGAGTTTCACAGGGCCAAATGTAATGGCTGTACACACAATGCTCATAAATAAACCCCCAGATTCTGGAGCTGAGACGTCCAGGCATCCACTTCATCAAGATTTACATTATTTCCCATTCAGGTATCATTACATACGAATTTGATGATTTTGTTTGAGGCAAAGTTTAGTTTTGAGCAAGAGTTGATGCATGTAATTCTGTTCATTGTTACTTTCCATACAGGCCAGCAGATCGAATTGTGTGTGCATGGACGGCAATGGAAAAAGTAACAAAGGAGAATGGCTGCTTAGTTGTTTTACCTGGAACGGTAAATTTACACTCAAATGTTTCTTTTAGCTTTCAGATAACGTTTTTTCATAATCATGATGTGTATTTTTTATCATCATTACTTTTGTTTTTTTACACAAATAAAATCCACTAGTAAATGTAATATGTATTCCTTATTCCTTACAGCACTATGGTACACTTCAGCCTCATGGTAAATTGCCTTAATGATATGTATTGTCTTACAAAACCCTCAAAACTATGATGTGTATAATTTATTATTTCATCGCATGTTTTTTTTCTGGTAGACTATCCGAAATGGGAAAACGGGGTGAACAAGATGTATCATGGAATCGTTGGTTATGATGACCACAATCGAGTACATTTAGAAATGGAAAAAGGTATATATTTCTTTCCATTTTCATTTAGTTGTCCATTATTAGCGTTATTGACTAAGAAAGGAGCGAGTATAAATTTTAAACTTTAAATACATTTAAACTAAAAGATTTTGCATTTTTTGTTTTTTATTTCTATTGTATTTACTCATTCTGCGTGTATAAATTCTCTTTTGCAGGAGATGTTGTATTTTTTCATCCAATTTTGATACATGGAAGCGGGGCAAACAGAACTAAAGGCTTTAGAAAGGCCATATCATGTCATTATGCAGCTTCTGAGTGTCATTATATTGATGTTAAAGGAACAACACAGGAAAATATTGCAAAAGAAGTTGAAGAAATTGCGTACAAGAGAGGTGTTCCCATGGACTATAGAGATTTGTGGAAGCATAGGTCTCGATTAGTTAGCGGAGTTGAGGTCAACCTGTAACCTAATGATTTCACATTTCACATCCTTTGCGTGAAACTTGCATGAACACATAATAATATTATGTTAATACTTTATATTATGTTTATACATACTGTTTTCAACTTTCCCTGTTGATGGCTCAAAAACTGTATGTATTAGTATGTATGTAACCTGGTGAGAAGAATGACATTAACATTCATGCAATTTAATGTTTTACTGTCCCATAGCAAATAAGAAGCCTGAAGTCAAAGAGACGGAATAGCCTAAAATTCCTTGCAATTTCTAAGCTATTCGGTCGTTCTGACAAGGCTTTTTATTTGCTAAAGGGCAGTACGATAAAAACGTGATTTAAAAACCGTATTCTTGACTACGATTTGTGATACTAGTATCTATGTTTTAGTTTGTAATGTACTCTATAAATTGACTTTTCTTCTTGCTGAGCGAGAAAAGAATGGCGTATTCAATTCCTTCAAATTGCCAACAAATTCTATTCGGTCTTTCAGCCAGAGGAAAAACTATAATTTATAACGTAAAGTATACACATTTGATTAAAAACATAAATTGATTAAATAATTCATGTATGATGTATGATTATGCTGTATTTTCAAATGAGCTTTGTGATTGACTTCCTTGATCATAATATGAAACTCGAATGACCTGTATTATATGTATGCGTCTCGACATGAAGCTCTGTAAATTATCATTTTGTAGTAAAACACTAACATACTTAATTTTGTGACAATAAACTTAATGAGAACGAAATCAACATAGACATAATAAAATGCACAGATTCATTCTCTTTTTGAAATTAAAAACAGTTTAATTCTGCATAAATTTATTGTTATTAACAATCAGGCAACATTCTCACTCTTTTGTAGATAATAATGAATGATGTTATGAACATTTATCAATATAGTTTAGGATTATAATATGTACATAATAATAGTATACTAGTAGTATTAAATTGCTACCAGTATAATGAACAGTATATTAAATATGTATTATGTTACAGTGAATTTACACTATAGTAAATCTGAAGAATTTCAGGAAATATTAAGAACCACTAGTTAAAATCTTAAGACTTCCTAACCTTTTAAATTCACTGTGACACAAAAGTGACACGTACATTATATAATAATATACATATTGCATATTGTTATATCGTTAGTTAAGCTTATCTACCTTCTCTAAAAACTAATGATGAGTCGTCGATACATAACGAAGTTTCATATGAATCTAAATTCCATGTATAATATGCATGTGTAATATACAATATGCAATATCTACAGATTTCTATTACAATTACTTGCAGACATCATTACAATAATCAATTTTATACTGTATAAATAATAATAATATTGACTTCAGGACTTTCAGGAGCGACTGAAATTCAATTACTTCTTATTGAACAACATCAAGGAAGAACTTTTCTGCGTTTTTTGTATTGTACAGTAGAAATACATGAAAAACCATTACATGTTGGGTATTTTTCTGATGAATTAACAGTGACAAGTTATACTACGATAGTTCATATTTCATGCTATGAAGAAATCATAAAATTGTATAAAACATACACTAATTACCTACGACATATTATAGACATGGGCAAGTATTAGCTAATAGGAATTTCCGGTTTAAGTGCAGGACTATCTTAATTTCGCTATGAAATCTTTTTATATTGTCATTTAAAAGATTTGTTTCTTCTTCTTTTGCAAGTTTAACAGTCATTAGTACGGAAAAACCTTCTTGCAGTAAAAATCTAGTACGTAGCAAATTCAAAAGTTTTTTATACAAAGAAAAAACAGTGGTACATGAAAAAACAATATTTTCAATTTTAAACAGTAGGACACTAAAGTTAGAATCATGACTATAATTTATAATATATGTATATTTTATGACATATACATACACTATTTTCATCAGGGTAACACAGTAGACAAAGAAGAATTAATTTCATATATTAATGTATGTATTATTTACTATAATATATATTATCCACACGTGAATTCTGATACTGATAATGATAAAGGCTATTGATATAAACAGTAATAATAATACAGGCTACATTCAAGGGACCAATATAATATTATGTTTTTAGTAGTATTTTAAAAAAATATTTGCATATTATCTTGTCATAAAAATTCCATCAAAAAAAACAAAACTTAAAAATACATAATGAAGATAAGGGACAAGGTTTTTTTTAATAATAATGTGAAACCCAAAGACTAATAAAAATTTTCCTTCCCTACAAACCGGTACTTATTATATTAATTATTTATATAATCTTACAAGTAAACTATTTTCCCTTTCCATCTCAGATTGATCTAAAATCGACCTCCCATAAAAAGTCGAGTGCACTGAGTACGATATACGATATGTATGTACATTTCACGTGCCAACATACCGATTTCAAATTTGCTCCCACTCTCGAAAACCAATTTTATCCACAATAAGTAAATGGGACTCACATAATATTTCTTTCTTTTTTCTCAGGCTTATGGAAACCCAATATCCCCCATTTACTTAGGTGCTTACTAGTTATGGAGAAAATTGACTTTCAAAATTGGAAAAAAAGCAAAATGTAATTTCCTCATGAGTGGTTTTAGGAGGCCTGGCTTGACTTGTCATTTCAATTTAAGGTCAATCCTAAGTACTAAGAAAAAAGGCTGACTTGTAAGATATAAGTCATAACCCAGATGTTATGTAAGTCATAATAATAACAGTAATAAAATGTATTTTGTTACAGCGATTAGGCTTTTAGGCGCCTTTCGCGATTCGGCTCTGATGCTGTGGGTGGTGGGGGAACTCCCTTTCGCTCTAAGTCATCTAAATACTCCAATCTATAGACAAAAAAGTTTTTCATAATTAGTGGATCCATTGCCATTGTGCATGTAAAGCTACTTTTAGTAGTACAACATCATGTGAAGTCAGGTGATGTCAGAAATTCCCGTTTAATTCAATTACATGTACATACACTTTTTGGCCCACAATTCTTATAAGAATACAGTACTACTAAATGAGCTTATACGGTACATAATAATAATATGTGTTCTATAACTAAATATAAATACTATAAATTATATTATTTTGTTCAAATCTTACAATAAACGATGTCGTTCATCAGACATTCCATCTAAATTGAGATAGCGCTTATCTTTTGATAGAAGAGATTCAATATCTTTCATCATGGATGGTTGTTCTCGAATTTGCTGCTTCGTTTTAAATGTTAATGTTTTAGTTTCCTAATGAAATAGAAAGGAGAAACTTTATAGTTGAACCTTGTATAAACGTTATCACACATCATGAAGGGATTAAGGAAAATTGAACCTATGTTAGGTAAAAGCATAATTCGTCTACAAATCTTAAAGAAATTTGATGACTATAACGAGATTGAGTTACTTCAAATAATCGATGAAAAATTATTTGCAAGTGTACTTTCTTTTAACTGATTACTGCATTTTTGACACTAACTTCAATCTTGAGTCTTTAATGAACATAACAAACTTTTGAACTAGTAACTAGCATTGCATGCGATTTCACATCCTTAAAGTCCACAATAATCAAATTTCATCAAGATTTATAACAGATCCTCTAGAATATCTCTAATATGTTTATCTCACAATCGAAAATAGTAAAAGATAATAAAACAGAACATACTTTGAGCAAATTTCGAAAATCCCCTTTCATGCTGGCACTCATGTCCTTGAGATACATTTCAAATTCTCTCTCACATTTCTGTAATTTACAGGCAAATAAATATTGAAACATCGAAATAGTAATAGATCATAGATTAGTATCACATAATGAAAGCAATAATATATCGTATAATATCATAATGTTATTGCCATTTCCCATTTATCGTCCCTTCGCCACAAGTTGTTGGTATAGTTTGATTTTAAAACCATTGTCATGACCGATCTTTGAATGTACCACAAAATTAGGAAAAGCAGACTGGTGTAAAATAGGAGTAAAAACACAAACTTACTCTTTCAGACGAGGAATATTTCATATATCTTGGATCATCCTTAATACGCTTCTTAATATCTTTCCAAGTAGTCGTAAGTTTAACACGGGACTCGTCCAATAATTCTCTGTTAAAATGCAGAAAATTAAATAGTACATGTAGTAAAAATTTATTTATGCATAAGAAATAATTGACACAATACATACTTTTAACTTTTAAAAATATACGCACAATCAATACAACGAGTACCTTTATGTTATTATTGTAACAGAAACTAAACGTTTCACTACAAAATTGCTAATGAATGAGAGTTACCTGAAACGTAATTTTTTCTTTCTTGAAATATTATCTCCATGTTGAATAAATAATTCTTCCATTTCATCTCTTGTTAATATCGAAACGGATGACCAGCGCCTATCCTTCTTTATTAGCTTCTTAGCTTCTTTCCAAGCAACATCTATGTTTCTTATTAAATCCGTTAGTAAAGCTTGGAATTCTTGTACAGCCTCTTCATGCCTGTAAAATTCTCTTTCCTTATCACGATCCCTAAGATGACCTGCCAACGTACGTTGAACCTATGTAAAAGTGATAATTAAAAAACGTTGATTAACTTTGGGCTAAATCAAGGAAGAAAAACATTAAATACAGATTTATTTACACAACACTATTCAATTTAACAGTTTTTTGAATTTTCTCTCCAAAACACGTTAGCTGTATAGGTATTGTTTCTTATTTACATTTCACATAGTGCGTGAGCGGTTTTAAATAAAGTTATTCATACATGCTTCGTACATGACAAAAAAAGCATTAGAATCGAAGCATACACATAATTGTAAAGATGCTAGGATTTTAAAGATACCTCGCGTTCTCTCTCTCTCATAGATGCCTCAGCCCTTTCCTTTTTTTCTCGTTCCAATCGAAGCTCGTCATCAGTATCATCAGTGATACAACCCTCTTCTTCTTCCTACAACAACAAAAGATAAAATCAATTACAATGACATTAGTAATAATTTATCTCCGTTTGTTTTCAAAATACTTGAACATCAAAATATCTTATATCTCCCAGTACTGCAATTCGTCGCTACATTATAAATTTTATGATAATTATTATGAACGTACTGATATATCATCTACTTTTCCCTCGCTACTCTTGTCATTATCAAGGTCCTCTTCTTTTTCAACTTTGTTCTTGGTAACTGGGTCTTCCTGTAGTATTTCTTCGTCTTCATCGGGCGATATTTCATCTCTGTCTTCTGAAGGTACGATACTACTTACATTTTCATTGGTCCCTCGTTCATCTTGGAGTTTGAGTAATTTTTCTTTCTTTTCTTTGGCCTTTTTCTCTTTTTCCTTCTCTTTCTTCTCCTTCTTTTTCCGTTTTTCTTTGAGTTTTGTTTCAGCCTTTAATTTCTTTTGGAACACCCGGAATATTTCCTCCTTTTCCTCATTTTCTAGGACTTCAAATATTCGGGAATCTGGCGATTGGTCTAGTTTCTTTTTTACTTCTGGCCATTTCATATGATAATCTTTAACCTTTTCCTGAAGAAGCCTTGTCAAATCTTCTTTTGCTCTTTCTTTTTTGGATGCTCGCTCTTCCTTCTCTTTTCGCTTTAGTTCAGTAAGATACTCATTAAAAAATTGTTCTCGGTCTCTAGCTTTCTCTACACTTCTGTATCGTTCATCTCTACCATACTTTTGAGAAAACTCACTATATGACATTCTGAAATAGTTCATAGAAATAAATATAGAAATGTCATAAGTCATGAGAGTAAACGCACAAAGTATAATTTATGTTGCTATAAGCGTAAATTTTTAAAGCTTATATTATTCAAAAAAATATATTTCCATAAATACTTCTTGGTTGGTCAATCACACGGGAATATTACGAAAACCTGGAAACAATTGAAACTTACTTTTGTGTCGCATGAACTTGCTCCAAAAACTTGAAAAATTGTTCTTTGACGTGCTTCATATGTTTTTTCTTTTCCTTCCTTTCTTCCTCAGCTCTCTCTTTTACGAAACTCTCCTGAAAACGGATTTAAAACAAAGAAATATTGAATAGATCGAGAACGATGGTGTCTCAACAAAAACATATTCCTATAGTATATTTATAAATATAGGATTTGGAAAGTCAGAAAGATCTCCGCATACAACACATACAACTTACATCTGACTTATTTAACATTAAACTGCGTTACGATTTACTATCCTATACAACGATTTGATACAAAAAAATGGCTTACAAAAGTTGATTTTCTTTCCTTTGAATTCAAAATTAAATATCTTGGATCAAATACAATCTTATGCAGTTCTTTTTCCCAAGTCGAAAATGCAGATACTTGTTTTTCTATTAGCATGTCTCGGAACTTCTTGAGCCTTGTTTCAAGTGGAACAACAGCACGTTCTCTAGCTGCTTTAACTTCAGCTTTAAGTAAACAAATAAAATACATTAAATATTAAAATTAAGCACATATCACATGGTGTTACATTTTTGGGTTTGAAATAAAATGCAGCCTGCTTGCAGTTCTGTTGCTTCAATCTTTTTTTTTTAATTTTAAATTATTAGGGACATGCCCTATGGCCTATGAGCAAGGTTATATTATATTATACACATACTAAATACACGATACATTTTGTGCATGATTACTATAAAAAAAATCTAAATCCGCATAAAAATGTGCCAGTACACAGTCAACCAGATTGAGCCCATTATACATTATATATGTTTTATTTTTGATTTCTCAATTGCTACTTTTGGAAATACCTTCCAAGGCTGTCATTTCTTTGAATCCGTCTTTAGTTTCAATTTTGACTACTTCCTGTTGTTTATCGCCCGTTTTTCCATATTTATCTTCAGCATCATTTTTCATTTCATCATCCTGATCATCTAAAACAGTTTCTCCTCCAATTGTAATGACTTCAATACCAGATTTGTCTTGACTTGTATCACTATTTTTTGATTTTTTAGTCGGGGGTTGATCATCTTTATCTGATTCTGATAATCGCCGTGCAAGTCCTGATTTTTCATCCTTATTACCAGTACCACTACTACTATTAGAACCAAGTTCAATTTTTGTGGCAACTGCAGTAGGAATAGTAGAAGATTGTCCATTATTAGTTTCTCTAGCTATCTTATCTGCGTCGGATAAAGGACTTGTTGTACTTGTAGCTTCAACTTTTTTCACTTTACCACCACTTTTGGCATCTGGGCATCCTTTAAGCAACTCTTCCACATCATATCGACCTATAAGATCTTGAGGTTTTTCCCATACTGAAGTTTTATTTGATGGGTTATAAAAGAAGACGCGTTTATCGCCAGTCCATACTACACACCATGGAGTCCCTGGAACCGGAGTAGATGAAACCGGACGGCATTTCTCTGCGCTAGACCTCTTTTCCTTTAATAAAACGTTAAATAAAAATAAACGTCGTAAATATTATACCGTTACGAATACAACCATAATACTAAAATAATACAATACTTGCACTAACTACTAACGGATACAGTACAGCACAATTAAACATCTAAATGCATGCACTACTTGTGATGAATTTTATTTTCATTCAACAACAAAGTAATCGAGAGAAAGCAGTCTAAAGCATGCAAACCCGATAACCATTTTTGAGGCATTCAATTGCATTGTAGAATGTAGAATAATAGATATGCTACTACTTATCGTTAGTACTTAGGTAATAAGATTAATAATAAATATTTTATACTTTTAAATGAAAATAATGAAAAAGTAAATAGCTTAAAGATGACAGTACGTCACAGGGTTAAGAAAGAAGCCAAAACAAAATGTACCCGTTTAGGTTTAGTTTCTTTCACCTTTGAGGTGTCGGAACCATTTGTACTAGATTCTGTTTTGTCGTTTATAGTATGTTTTCCTTCTTTTGCTTGAGTGGCGGGGGCAGTACCAGGTGTTGGCATTGTCACTGGAGTAGATAACCGTTGTTGCACTACTAACTTAGCAGCTAATTATATTAGGCAAAGTTAATACATATTGTACAACGCACATTATCATAAATCATACATAATAATATGAATGTTTTTACAACATGTTTTATTTGTATGTTGTACTACTATATGACACGGAAATAATTGTGAACTTTGCTAAAAAAACTTTGTAATATAAAAACAAATTTCAATTAATACTAAAATTATTAATTATTTATCATGAAATTACAAAGAATTACCTTCAAATTCAATAAGAGCACTCGGTTTCTCCCAGACACTTGCTTGTGTTTTGGAATTAAAAAAGTACGGTTTACCATCTGGAGACTGATGTTCACTCCATTCATATGCCTTTGCGACGAGTTTAGGATCTATTTGAGACAAAGCTAATTGTTCTTGCATTGCTGGGGGTGGCACAGGAACAGGAGGTAGACCCATTCCATGACCCATACCCCAAGGGGGAGGAACTGCGAAAGGCGGGGCAGGACTGTTTGAAAAACAATAGAACATGAGGAAACAAATTTAATCAACATGCATCGCAGGACTTTAAAGCTGCAGCTACCTAGCAAAGTATCTCACATTTTTGGTATTAGTAGTATTTAAATGTGTATATCTCTTAGCTTTCACTTTGTATTCACAGGGTGAACTAAAGTATACGTAGTAACTGACCTTTGACCCATAAAAGGAGGGGGCGGAAGAAAAGGAGGCGGTAATCCAGGATGTCCCATAACTGGAGGAAATCCAGGAGGAATGCCTCCGCCGAAAGGGGGAGGCATCCCGGGAGGTGGTAGTTGACTCATATTGATTGGCGGAGGATTGATCGGGTTAATCGGAGGAATTGTGGCTGTTGGTGGAGGGCCTGTTAGTGGCGGACCTTCACCTGAAGAACCTTTAGGTTTATTTGTTGACTCAACACCTGGTGGAGTACTTCCGAGCATACCATTTTCACCGGGAGCTTGTAATGGACGCCCAGCTCCATCTAAAATTTGTAAAGTACAAATGTAGGCATGTATAAAATACATAAGTAATATTCAATATTAAAATTAATTTACGCTAACGTTTCTTCATAATTTATATTATATTTATTCCACGATTTCTCCGATTCGGATTCATAATACATAACTAGTATAACCGAAGCAGCAAGACAATTTAAAAATATTTTAAATAAATATACATATTGAGTAGGTTTTAAAGAGAAATATACATATCTCATCTGTAATCTATGTATCTTCGTTAAATTGGTCAATTATTTAATCATTAAAACAACTAACCTGGAGGTCCTTGACTTTGTGGTGGTAAAGTGCCAGGAGGGGGTTGTGAAGGGCCAGTACCCGGTGGACCTGATGCGGGGCTATTTATTTGACCCTGTAGTGGTGGTGGACCTTGCATTGTCATGGGATTTTGAGGAGGAAGGCCGAGATTGGGATTTTGGTTTGGTGGAGGATTTCCAGGGAATCCAGGTGGAGGATTTTGAAAATTAGGGGGAGGTCCCTGAAGTGAACCTGGCGGAGGGCCCATAGGGCCAGGGAAATTTTGTGGCGGATGTTGCTGCATTTGATCTTTATTGGGACCAGGGTAACCACCTCCTTGGTCCATCGGATTTTGATTTTTATTCCCAATATTCGTCCACTTAAATTTAAAAAATCGAAAAAAGCAAAAAAATTAATTTTGTTATAGAATGTGGAATACAGAATGTTCAAATTTTGTGTTTTTTCTTATATCATAATGTAAATAAGTACTAAGTGCTGACCGCCGAATTACAAGCAAAGTTACGATCTCATAGCTTATGATTAGTTTTCACTTTTCACTAACCTCGTCATGGCGTACAATTCGTACATTTGGTCCTTCAGGTCTGTCCCATGTTGTTTCTCTTGTGATGGTATGATAAAAGTAAATTTTGCCATCTGGGCTTCTTGCCTCTGCCCATACATTTTCATCGGGATTTTTCGGACCCTAAATATACATAATATATTATACAGATAAAATGTTTTAAAAAACAAAACAAAATCAAACAATACTTTTTACTATTGCACAAATACAAGTAATTGACGAGATTATACAGCTTGCAGTACAAAAATTTACCATTCCCGGTGGAGGTCCATTCCAACCACCACCACTACCCATATCATGATGACCTGGACCTGGAAAACAAGTAAATGAAAACATTATAGGTGGCATCCCAAATAAGTATTACCTAGTTAATTATTCATACCATTAACCATTACCACTTGCCACTATCATTTCAACAATATATGCACATGCATACCTGGACATGATTTACTACTACTACTACATAGTTCATAATTCATACACGTATGATATGCATACGACACACTTTAAGTATCTCTCTTTATCGCATGTTTACAAAATAAATTAGCTGGAAGCTGGATTACCTGGTCCACGAAATCTTCCTCGATTACCATGAAAACCGCCGGGACCCCTTGGGCCTCCTCCTCTATTGTTACCAAAACCTCTTGGACCACCCCTTTAAAATATACACCAAATTATTACATCATCGTAACATTATTCTATTTCATCATCCAAATCTAATATCAAATCCAAGGCACAAAATTAAAACATAAAACATGCTATACCGTATTGAGTACTATAAAAACGAGAACAGGTACAAGGTACAAGTACCAATTTAAATAAAAGTAATGACAACTTCCAACTACCTATGTATCAATGTAGCAAGACTCACCTCTGGAATCGCTGCATTCCTCCTCTATTCCCACCAAAATTGTTATCAAAATGACCTCGGCCACCTCGATTTCCACCACCACCCCTATTTACGAAAAAAGTGTATAATATAAACAATAGACAATGTCATCATTTTCAAACGAACAAGATTAAAAAAAACAAAAGGAAAAATCATAAAAAATAAAACAGTGTCGACAATCGACTTTAATGACAACTACAAAACCATTTAGTGTATTTGTTCTTCGCTAGTGTATGGAGTAATAAAAAATAACTATAAATAATATTATTATTATTAAATATTGACAT
>JAQIVE010003624.1:0-16321 GCA_034698285.1 Sminthurinus bimaculatus | reverse complement strand
TTGCGTCCGCCCTTACTTATAAAACTTATACCATGCTTTAGTAAATGGCATAAGTTTTATAAGTCAGGGCGAACGCAAACTCCCTAATAAAACAAGTCTTATAAATGAACAAAACACCAGACAAAGATTTTCTCCCCATTCTCGCGTATACTATAATATAGACAAACTGTAAATATTTAATTCAGTAATTAAGAGCTGAATACTTGTAAACGTGGTAATGAAAACCCGAATGCTAATGATGGAATAGTTCATAGATTCTCACAATGAGACATATACATGGGATATTGGATGCGTTTGATTAAACATTTTTTGACAAAACATTTAACATTTTTAAACAGTGGACAGACAAGAAAAACGAAGGGATGATCATGATCATCAACATAGACAAAAACACACGTGGAATGAATGGAGTGAGAGAACAGCTGTGTCTGTATGTATACAAATATAAGGGGATCGAGGAGAAACTAAGAACGCCTTTGTGCGAATAGATTCAGATTTGCTCAAAGAATCTTAGCTAGGCCGACGTAGGGGCTTTGAAATTTGAAAGCAAGCTCATACCCATTTACCTCCCACAATGCATTGATTATTCTTTACACGCTGTCCCCTTCCGACTCAATCCTAAGCTTAGAAACATTTCCAAAATATGCTAGAGACATTAAAATCTTCAAAATTTTCGTGGAAATATGCAGGTGATTTCGAAAACTTTGTGCATTTTTTGAAACGATATTTATTTATGAAATAGAAAAGATCTATTTTCCATTGCGTAGTAAACCTTCTCACTTTTCCTAATTCTAAAAGTTCCCTCTCACTATAGAAAAGGAGGAGGATGAGGAGGTGGAGAAGGTTCGCTTTGGCATTTTCTGTTTAGAGAGTAGGATGGACGATGTACATATGTCGTAGTGAATTCTAAGCGGTGTTGTGAGTACATGAAGTAAAAATCTTTGAGGGGTTCAGTTTTTGTGTGGTGATCTTAATAATATTAATAATCTTAAAAATGTTTCAAATTTGAAACTGTAACACAAATACCTTAAATAAAAACATCAAAAATCATTTTTTTAAAACTGTATTAGAGCAGTAGCGTTCCTATTTTCCTACTTTTGAACGAGCTTACTTATCTTCTCCGATTTGAAATCAATATAACATGATAATATGATGAAACATTTTGTTACGGATCTAATACAAAATACAAAGCATAGAAAAGTTAAATAAACCCCCTCATGGATTTGTACATCCCTATGTGAAAGCAATAGTTACGTTATTATGGTCGGCATAGTTGACATCCAAGTTAAATTTACTCCTCGTACTTTCATGTTCTGGGCATCTTCGTGGGCTTGTTCAGGGACGGCTTGATTTTCTCCATGTCACACCTTTCCTGGAGATTGGAGAGAGAAAATTTTGGAATCTTCCTATTTCTGTCAAAAAAGTTGCCCGCCACCACTGCTGTTTTTTATTTTATTATTGAGGGAACTACTAAGACCATTTGGATATTTTTGAGACGACTACAAGGTTTGTTTTTACCTATATAAACACACAATATTAAAAACTTTATACTAGTAATGTACAATGTACAACAAAACATTTATTTGAAATGATCTTTGATTACATTCATGCGAAAAAAAGATATTTATTGTCATGTATAAGGTACAACGATATATTACTGGTAACAACGATAATGTTCAAGTGTAACTCATTGTTTTGCTACTTACTTACCTTAGAAGTTCTAAGATAGAACCTTAGAGATTATAGATGTGTTGAAATGAAATGTAAGCACGTTGTTGTTGATAGTTGATACCTATTTAAGTATGACAAATGACAAATGACAAAAAAATATGCTTTAGAGTTTTCATTATTGTTGAAAGTTGAAATCTACATGTATAATATCCTTCAAATTAAGAAAAGAGCACACAAACTTCTTTTCGCACTTTCTTTTATGTACAAAGTTCATTTAAATATTACACGCCACTAAATGTCATGCACATGTAACTGTTTTAAATCAATTAATTTCTTATAAATACGGAGTTTTCCCCTTTAAGTTTGAAATGCTAGTCTACTATATCTTCTGTCTAGTTTACTTTCTTAACTAGTATTAGATGCTTATTACTTATTAAATACTATTTGTTTACACTTTTCCGCAGAAAATATTCATGCACCTCTTTTACTTAACTTTGGTTAACAATTGCACAGTACAACTTGTATTGTAAATCAGCATGCTTAATGCGTAAGTCTTAAGTATTTCTCCTTGATTGAATTTGAAAAAAGTGACACATTTTTTTCGAACCCATTTTTTCTTTCACAGGAAAAAAAAGCAATCACATTTTAATTAACACATTACTTAAGTAATCACATTTTTTTGTTTAATACGTGATCGTTCAATATTCAATACTTAAATAGTTGCACATTTACAAATTGCAAATAAACAAATCTGCAGTGACAGATACATATTCTCGTGATATTGTACTTACAATTATTCTCGTGATATTGTACTTACAATTACCTGAACGTTAAATAATATTGGAGCTCCAATGTCCTTTGCTTATTAAGTTTAACATTATTGGTGTGCTCTTTCGTGCAAAACAGAGTTAGACATATATTTTAAGGTGTTTATTTATTAACGTTTTTGTTATATAGGTTTCTGAAAATATAACCATTATATTAAATGGCTAATCAACAAACAGTTCAAATTAATGGTTCTCCGACGATATCAATCAACCCGTCCGGTCAATTTATACGAACCCAAAATGTTTTACAAGCTACTAACCTGGTTCAGAATGGAAACACAATTGTAACTACTGGTAAGCTTCTTTACCTACTCTAATCAAATATTTATCTAATAATCTATGGACTAACTATCATGACAGTAATTATTGGGAATGATTTGAAGCAAACAATTGTTTAAAAAATGTACCTATTTCTGAAATTCTCAAATACTTTTCTCTTCTTGCTTGCAGCCGGTCAAAATGTAGTAAGATCGGGAGTTCCACAAGTACTACAGTTGCCTATTCAGCAGACAATACCCATCTCAATCCCCATCGCGACAGTATGTAAACTTTAAAAACTGATTTAATTGGTGTCAAAGACTACTCGTAACTGATTCCTGGTCTGGTCTCCGATTGATTTTTAATTGTATGGTATGAAATTAGTTTCATTTTTTTTAAAATTCACAGACAAATGGACAAACAATTATGCAAACTGTACATATCCCCATCCAAACTTTGGCAACTGCAATACCAAATGGTGGAATTATGGGAGGTCAAATACAGTTTATTCAACCACAGCTAACTCAGGTCTACAGTCATTATGATGACGAGTTTTAAACTTTTTAACTAGACATATCCATGTATTAGTAAAAATTCTTAATAATATATCCATTATTGTTCATTGTAGTAGTATTTACATATCATTGCTAATATATACATGATTGTCTTGTATTATTTTAGATTCCGCAGCAACATCAACTAGCTCAATTAATTACTCCAAATGGTCAAATACAGTTAGCCCAAATACAGCCTGCACAAACAAATACAAGTCAAGCTGGAACTACGAATTGGACACAGAATGCCAATGGAACTATTACAATACAGGTACTTTTATACGCTTATGTTATAATAATATGGGTAATGTATTTACAAAAAATCGAAAAAAAGACGGATGATTAACATTAGCTATAAAAATGAGTACATGATTAAGGATTATTATACATTTATTTCGTTGATATGCACATTTGGGAGTTGAATCAATATGTCAAAAACTTTGATTGTTTTTAAAGACTTTACGCTGTTTTGTAAATTATTATAATATATCTATGTATAGATTTATAAATTTGGGTGTTATAATTGAAAATTTTCTAGACCTCTGGAGGAAATGATGCGTCCAATGCAGCTTCACAAGTTTCCTCAACTACACAAGCCTCAAATGGAGTTACTTCGACAACACAAACCGTTGTAACAGCCCAAACAGCCACACAGTTGCAACAACAGGCTCAGCAAATTACAATACAAAATTCAAACCAACAATTTACAGTGATTCCTACAACAAGCCTTGGTCAATCGGTCAATATTGGACAGGTATATATATATATAGCTAACCATCCTTTTATAAAAATACATGCACATTTGGTTCGCATTGGATTGGGACTTATCCTTTATTTTTTATTTCCTACAGCAAATTCCTACGATACAAAATTTTCCTGGGTTGGGCAATGTACAATTAATTCCAGCTGGCACATTGCAGCTTGCTCAACAGGGTCAAAATGTCCAACAACAAAATACACAGCAAATTTTACAAATCGGTTCATCACCAATACAATTAATGAATGCAGGGAATCTAGGAATGGGTAAATATTCCGTAGAATAAGAATAAAGAATGTATATTAATATGTGCTTGTTACTTATATGTACGCATGTATATAAAAACATGGAGATGCTAACATAAATTCCTGCAAAAATATTCTTGTCAGAAGTGGCATGGCTGGTGCCTTTTTACTCCATTATTTTCTATACGAGCAGATGTTTCATTCGTCTACTTTTATTTATTTAATTGTGCATAAGTAGTGTCAGTTAAAAGAAATCCGTTGGTGTAGAACAGAGTTACGTCCTGCGAATGCAAATAGCTTTGCAAACCATTGCCTTTGCCACTTACTGCAAAGATTCTTTTGCAGAATTTGCTTAGCATCGTAATAAGGTTACACAATTCCATATTTGATTATTGCAAATATGTGAGCTTTTATGAGTTTCCATAAGATTCTTTTGATATATTATACACTGCACTTATATAAGCTTAAGGAATCGCGTTACCTTTCCGGTTTTTGACACATTATTGAATAACTTGGTACCTATGTATTTTGTATTTCGGTAGCCACAAATATTATCATGTTGTGGTATTTGTTATTGTTTAAATTAAGTATAAATGCCGTAATAAAGGACTGATAATAGTTTAAGCTTGAATTTCTATTATGTTTAGGAGCTCAACAAATACAACAAGATCCCTTAGACCCCACAAAATGGCAAGTCGTTAACCAAGCTCCTCTAGTTGTGACAACTTCTCTACAAAATGGTACAATGACTACAATCAAAACAGAAATAGATAAGCCGAAAACAAGGTTACGTCGTGTCGCATGTACTTGTCCTAACTGTACAGACATAGACTCGAGGTATTTTATTATCATAAACATTTTATTATGAGACGTTGCAGAATGCAATTTGTGTATGTTATGTACTTGTGAAAAATATAATATGTGCTACTCTTAAAATGGCAAGGAAATAATGTTTGTTGGTGTTTTACCGTTTTTGGTTGTTGCTTGCCTAGAAATAATGGGGAAAAGAAGAAACAACATCTTTGCCACATAAGTGGTTGTGGTAAAGTAAGTGATTTAAAAACATGTAACTATCATAATTGTCGAATATCTTTGGGACAAAACCTAAGTGAGATTACACTCTGGGCAAAAAACGTTAAAACCCAGAATACAGTTTTTTTTAATTGTTAATTTAATTGTTTTGCTGTTTAGGTGTATGGAAAGACTTCACATTTAAGAGCTCATTTACGATGGCACGCTGGAGAAAGACCATTCGTCTGTCAATGGTTGGTTTAAATTTTAATACATAGTAACATTTTGCTTACAATTCTTTCTGACTTTTAACAAAGCTCTTATGGCGTTTGATTGTTATTAATCAATTACAAAAATTATGTAAATACATAAGTATATTGCTATTTTTTCCCTTTATTTATAGGTTATTTTGCGGCAAGCGCTTCACAAGGAGTGACGAGCTTCAGCGTCATCGAAGGACACATACAGGTACTTACACCAGACACCAAATTTAGATTAAAGTTAACTACAAGCTTTGCAACCGACGAATTTGTAACTCATTTCACCGAAACTTTATTTTTTTAAGGGGAGAAACGATTTCAATGCACCGAGTGCTTAAAAAAGTTTATGAGGAGTGACCATTTATCAAAGCATATAAAAACTCATACGAAAAATCGAGCAGACATTGGTAATGGTGTTCAATCAAAGACTGTGACTGTGATCGATGGAAAAATAATAAAATCGGTATGTATATTATAGTATTATTTTAGCCATTTAATAACTTATTTTTTAAATCTTTGCTTAATACATTGGTTTATGGCTTACTTTACGAAAGTTTTCATGCTTATGTTCGACCTGCTAAAAATTACGATTTGTTTAATAGGAAATACTGGAGGAAGAAGTTTTAGAGGGAGAGGAAGACGACGGAGAACAGGAGCTAGAAAACGAAGAAGATGAAGGAACTGGTGAAGTTGATGGAGAGGGTGACGGAGAAGGCCTTGAAGATGAAAACGAAACTGGTGAAATGATGATAACAATAAATACTGAAGGAGAGCCAGAACTCATAATAAACGATGTATCGATAGACGACCAATCTTGAAGTTAGTTTACATATATTATATGTTCTTTTTATTTTAGAGTAAGAGTTTTTAAGAAAGAACCTATAAAATCGAATCTCAATAGTTAATGGTATAACAAAATTATATAACATATAATAAGTAATGACTTTTTCAAATGAATTAAAGTTGTTACTATAGTTTAATGATTGTATAATAGACTTAATGGGTTTCTAAACACAGTATGTCTAAGTATGCACTGCATATTGTGAAAGTTTTTCAGAAAAATACAAATCGCCACGTTAAATTTTAACATAGTACTGTTTTTTAATGCTAAAACGTATTTAAATTTACAATTTAATATTTTAGCAAATAATGAAAAATCACGCGTACAAAATAAGTATAATAGATAATATCAATGTTTATATGTAAATAGTATAAAAATTTATAATATTATATGGATAGGCATAAATTAGACAGGGATCTGTGGGTTTTTATGAAAATTCTGTCCCTTGTGTCACATAGATACGGTCGTGTTTTTTTATTTTTTACAATGATTCATTCATAGTTTATGAGCAACTGCGCTCATATCTAGGTGATACAATTAATAGAATTTTAATGAAAACTCATGTCCCTGTCTTAATTATTTCTATGCATATATAGTTACAATAATTAGAGCTATATTATTTCTACTCGCAACCTGTACCTATAAATATACAATTTAGTATGTAACATGCTGTTGTCGATACTTCTATACTTCGATCCAAACAGAATATAGCGTGAAAGAAATATCTTTCATACTCGTAATTTCTAAATTTTTAGACATAATATGGGGTATGAGAGACTTGGTTTATTAATCAACCACTTGGTATGATGTGCTACTTGTTGTGCTAAAAATTTTCTAAGCAATGTCTTCTATGTGTATACTGCTTGGAATTTGGATTCGAAATTTTAATTTTGTTAAATATCAACTATAATTCTTTGAGCTATTTACTTCACTCAATGAAAGTTTAAATCCGAATTCAAAGCAGTATGTAAGACATTACTTAGGAAATTTTTAGCCAGAGAGATTGGAAAACATCAAACGATGGTTTTTAATCTCAGTCTCTCATCTCCCATATATTACTATATAGTACTCTACTCTTATATATAAATATATATATACACAACTACAAATACTTTTTCGGAATGAAATTGTCAATTTTTATAGCAAAAAACCTTTTCGTAAATTGTGATTATGATAGTTTGAACGTCACTGACTTAACATCCTTACATATTTATAAGCGTATCAGTTGTGCTTATTAGTCAATTGTTTTCACTTTACTAAACACAAAGTTTTTTGACATTTTAGTTTTATTTATTCTCTATTTCTTGTTATTTACGAGTTATGAGAAGGACAAGATAAATCTGTGTCATCATCGTTATCATGCACTAAAATTTTTGTCGTTACAACTGTTATATTGCTAGAATCTTTGTCGACTGAAATTTTTCTTCCTGCCAAAAGAAAATTTTTCCCCGCTCTGTAGAAAGAAAACAAATAATGCAAACATACCTTCGTCTGTTTACAGCTACTGATATATTATTACGATTTTATGTAAGAGGATTTGGATTCAATATGATTACTTTTATGTTAATCACAGTAGCTGCTGATGGCTGGGCTTTTTGAATTAATGAAGTAGGGGAATAAATACATTTAAGTAGTAAGTACGTATGCAGCGAAATTTTTTTTACAGGAATTACTTATGGTATTAGTACTTAGAAAGTTACAAATTCCTTTGTTTTGACTTTAAATGCTCGCTATATGAGTATGACTGCACAACAAAAACTAACCACTTTTAGCATTTATTATTTATCGTGTTTCGAAACAGTCATTGTATTTTCTTACTGCTAACTGCTAGATAGTATGTATAGTAAGCTAAGTGGTTAAACTCGTTGTAATCAAATTGTTTTCAACTTTTGTGAAGTCTATAAAATTGGCGGAAACTGTTGATTGATGACACGGCACATTTGTTTTGAAGGTTTATTCGCTAGATTTTTGTCATAGATTTCCTTATGAATTTTAGTATCAGAAAAAAAAATCTGTTCAAATACATTGCCTAAAGTAAAAGTACTTATGGTACATGCGTTATAAATTACATTTTAAAATTACCTTACGAACAAACTAGTGGAAGTATTATTATTTAACTAACACATTTTAGGTATATTTTTGTTGTCACTCTATAAATGAAACAATATTGTTTATTATAAAAATGAATAGGTTTTTTTCCTGTAATTTCGCAGACTTACGTAGACTCTACGTTTGAGGTTAGGCTTTACAGGTTTTTTTATTAATTATTATATAAAATGTACGTAGTATGATGTACGTAGAACGTAGTAATTTAGTTTTTCATTGGTCACGTTTTATTATAAACACAAATTTTTATTGGTTGTGAGTTTGAGAAACTCACAGCTTACAGCCTGATGTGTAAACTATAATGAAATAGTTTTAGATTTTATGTAAGCTTATGCAGGAGAAAAAAGGTCGGTATAATCAGTCGTAACGGCAGTTTTTTTTGTATACTTTCTATATTACTTAATATTCAATATAGTTCCTCCTTCTATATTACTCCGAAATTCCTTTATTTTTTTCAAAGACGATGGAAAATACTTATGAAGCGTGTGAAAATCGCTCGTTTACATAAATAATGTCGTATTTTCTAGCGTTCTTGTAATGCCGTGCGCTGTGACTTTCACTTGGCTCAAACTCCCTCAATTAACGACAAAAATATTTTCTCCGCAAAGATACGCTTAGTCCTCTCTGTTTTGATAATTCTATAATATTACTTCATTTTTTATTTATACACAGTTTTTTTAGGGTTCCTTAGGCCAAATGGCTGTGGAAACCTGAATCATTACAGTTTAATTTTACTGTTCATGAGGAGAGTTAAGAATATGTAAAAACAATTGTAGTGCAGTTTAAATATTTGATATTTAATTCTATGCTTTGCAGTTTGAGTTTGTAGAAACTGGCAAGATGAATGGAAGCAATCTAATTCCTTTTCGGAAAACTATTTTATAAATATCTAAATATAACATTATAATATTCGTATTTCTGTAAGAATGATAGTTTTTAAAAATTATTATGAAATATTCTGAGACATTTTTTCATCATGTGCAAGTTGCAAGTTTATCCTGAATAAAGAAAAGTACACCAAAGGCAAATCAAACTCTTTTTCCATGTTTTTTAACTTTTTTTGAGCATTCGCATTACGCAGGTTATGGATAATGGGTACTTACATTGAAATCATTACATGCAATCAATTTCCAGTGGTTTTATTCTTGGAAATTATTTGGTGACTCTGATTTGAAACCTTTGGATAATAAAATTTATTATCCAAAGGTACAAAAATCTTCTATACTTCTACACTTTGGTACATGGAAGATTTTTGTCAGGTGGGAAATAAAATGGCCGATGAAACATTCTGTAAAACATGGGACTGTTTTTTTTAAATACTCATCTTCTTAGCAACGAACTCTCTTTAACAAAGCAACTAGTTTACAGCTCTCTATAACCATCGACAACATAGTAACACAGTACAGCTAAGATGTATAGGCATTGTCATTACGGTGGTTCTTTATGTTATAAAACTCAGATCAAATATCCAGTTCCGAATATACCCCTTCACTCTTCATGTCAACAAGTGCAATCATAATGACTGTAAAAATCAATTTGCAATCGCATATATAATCATTTTGAAGTATTTAATGGAATCGACAACAGTGTAGCATAAAATTCAGATGGTTCCTACCACCTACCTGGGAAAAGTACTGCACAAAGAATTCATTTTTATGTATGTATGTATGCACATACGTTCCCCAATACGGTGAAATATAACAGCAGGAAACAAAGAGATGGACGATGATTCGGGTGGTAAATTTTTCTCATGTTAAAGAAACAATATTTTTTCGAATGTTTTTGAGTTTTTAAATCGACCTTTTTTTAATCGATAGATTCCTTGTTCACAATCGGCATCCTAGACTACAAGCTTCAAATTCCCATATTTGGTTTATGCCATGAAATGAAGAAATCTCTAATTTTGTCATCACTTCCACTATGGTTTCTTGCAACAAAGAATAGTATTTTAAATTGCGAGAAAATGGTGACTTTCTACGTTTTTATTATTGTAATTGTACTTCTGGAGAAGCTTTTTGGCCGAAATCCTTTTCAACGGTCACAGCAAACGTTCTTCAGTAATTTTTCAAGCATGATGTTCACGGCTACAGGTACTTATAACACAAGGTTACTTGACTAAAGTCTTTATTCAAGTAACCTTGCTTATAACAATGATAAACGATTTTCCTTTTTGAAAAATCTATAATACATAATATCTATAGTGATATTTTTTTAACGCTTTTTCTTCTTGTCTTTATGTTTATAGCAATATACTTGGTTGTACTTATTTTACAAAATTTTCTCACTGTCCTGGGAGAAAATTTATATAAATACAGCTTACTCGTTGTCTGCATTTACATCCTCCTTGTCTACTGGAATTCACCAACATTGCAGTATTTTTGGGAGTGCACAAATAATCTTTTTATGTGGGCCGGAATTAGTGATCGAATATTGAATATGGGAGATTCGGTGTATGCTAATCACCGCTACTCTGCAGAACATCGTTCTTTAGATCACCTTCATCTACTACGAGAGAGAGCCATCACATATACTTCAGAAGCTCCACCACATCGTCGGTTTATTTCAACTCCTTATGAAACGAAAATTCGAGGGAATGCAATGAGACCTACACGTAAAATTATTAAATCAGTTTGCTCATGTCATCGATGATGAAATCAGTAGATGCCAGATATTCTGAAGTGCCATTTTTCTAAAGACAGAGAATACGTCTGAAGTGTCTGAAGTCTGAAACCACGAGTGTTTTTTACGTTTTTTTAACATTAAAAAACCAATTGAAATATTTTTAAAATGTACTGGTAACACCCGTAGATTTCTATGCTGGTGAGCAAAGTTGATTTTAATCTTCATCCAATAGATTCGGGAAATGCGAAAACTCGTTCGGGTTCATTTCTCCTCTGACCTCTGATTGGCTTCGCATCGAACCTCAAACATTTGTCTATATTCACATGTTGACGCAGTATTTTCCAACTACATATATTATGAGTATAATTTTTCTCTTTGAATTTTCATTCCTTATTCTAAAGTATCATTTTTTCATTCATTCAACACAAGATAGTTTGCAATTTCCTTGTTACTTCAAGGCATGCAAGGAATCAGAGGGAAGTAAACATTTGTATTCTGTTGTTTCATCCAGAGTCATTATAATGATGTATTTTGCTCAAAGGGTTACCTGTGCATTCATTCCTCTTCTTTCTCTATCGAATATCAAGTTAGCACCAATCAACAATCGAATATAATTTCAAGGAAATTCTCGTTACACACTTCATCTCTCGATTCTCAGGCGTCAAAAATTTTCCTTGGTCATGTGCTAGACCACTATTCAACCTACTATTACCTCAATTTAATTATTACTTGTTGCAATGATTTTAAATCAATTAATTTCCGTTTAAAATTCCATGAATATAAATTAAATAGCTTAAGGCAACTATTTTATAAGGTTTTTGAGGCATTACTAGTTAATTGCGCAAACTTTAACACTAAAACGAATAATTAAACGAGAAGGAAAGTAGGTATGATGTCAATGAATTCGGGTTCAGTCACATGCACATTTGTATTTAAAAATCATAAGAACTTGTAATTTTATATGTGATCAAGTGTGACATGACCTTTAAATCGTTTCCGAGGAAATCACCTGCTGAAATCAAAAGGAAAATCAAAACCGAATCAGAAGTCAGCGACAGTGTCATAAAAAACACGCAGGCAGTTACATTGAATTTAATCCATAAAGCATATCGAGTTGCTTTACTTGAAAGCGTATCATCAAGTCCCTTTGCACGTATTTTCTTACCTACCTAACATTAGTATTTTAATGCAAAAAGAAAAGAAAAAAGTTTTTACAAAGGTTACGGCCACTTTAGAAATTATTGCCTTCTATTACGTATTTAGATGGGACGTCTTTAAAATTATTAATCTAACATAATAGGAGCATATACACATGTATTTATGTATAACAGAAAAGATGACTGAATATAATCAGGATGTGTGCCCTTCGCCATATGACGAGAACTTTTTGCCTTTCTGCTACATCCGCATCTCAAACTGAGAGTTTTGAGAAGCAAACAGATGGTTAACAAAACGGAGTATGTACATATTTAAGTAGTAAGTTTATGCTAATCGTCATAAATTTATAAACTATTTATGACAATATTAGATTTACACAGTAGACAGTGATTTACTCTGATTACTTAATATCGGTTGTTTATATATTACCCTTAGCTGCATCTGTTTATTTAAACTTGTTTCAGTATTTTTGCGTATTAATTTCAAGGTTCGGTATGTTTGTATTTCAGCATTTATTTAGTACATACATACTTGGATAATATGTACGTAGGTATAATGTAAGTTATAATATTCAGTCAAACCTTTCCTAATAATATAGTCATGATGGATTGTGATGTTAGTCAGGTATCAGGCTAAGATCAAATTTTGATGAAATTACATCGGAAAATTTTCTGCCATGGGATTGTTACCTATGTTAGGTACCCGTTATTTATTTACTGGAAAGGAGTAGAAAAAGCATCTGTAAACAGATGCGTTTTGATTAAATAATGGTTTTAAATTATGATGCATATTACGTCGTTAATGTTCGCACTTCGTATTCAATAATATTCGTATATGTATAATATGCATAATTAAATGCATAATATTTCATCAAAAGACAATATAAAAGTCCCATAGTGAAGTATACAGCTGTGGCCTATGATGTAAATGTTTATATACGAACTGAGAATTTACGATCCTTTTGGAAATCCTACAATCGTCAATCTTGAATTTAGAAATAATGTAGGTACAATAAAATGAAATAATAGCTAAGATGAATATAAAAAATATTTACCAAAAAACGGCAAAGGTCTTGTATATCTATTATTGGTATTTATAATCTATAGCACGTAATTCGACCAAGTAGTACGTCGTTACCAAGTAGTAAATTCCTTGTCATAAAATTGGCAGAAGTTTTCGGCTTTTATAGAAGTTCCTAATAAATAAACGGTTTTACATATTTATATTTCCACACACTAATATATGCTTACAAAGGATGAAACATAATTCGGAAATCATCTTCATACAATTAACCTGTTGATACTGTATGAAAATATTATGCAAAAGGTAGTTGTTTCTCTCTAAGCATGTGTTGCAATACGATATACACGCACATACATATGAAGGGCGTCACGGAAAATGTACGCCTTTAGTACTAATACCATGGCAACGCCATGTTAAAAAAAAACTGAGGCGTACATATTCCGTGACGCCCTTCATATTATTATAGCATTACATCAGAAGAGAAGACGAGGAGTGAAAGCAATGGAGCGTCAAATTCCCCTCTCATTAACGTTCCGAGGCATTCAAAAGTGAATACCACACTGAAAAGATTACCAAAAAATTTAAATATTTTTCCATTGTGAGGTAAATTTCCTTCCCTCTCGTTCAGCATTAAACAGTACGAAATACGAAACACGTAATGCATGCATTCATAATTCATACAGTATGCACGTGTCAAATTTGAGTGAACAGAACGAGAAAATCAAATGCAAAGTCTAACTTTCAGCACAAGCATTTTGCTCTTAATGTTTGTATTCGTGTAATATGCATGCTGATAGAATTCGTTTTTTTCGCATTATTTTTTATTTATTCATCGTATTATGAATAGAGTTATTAGACATTGTTTTTTACTGAGGCTTTTTAACAAACAATTTGAGATGATTATCAGATAGCAAAAATGAATATCTCAAGAGTTCTTGGACAAAACGGTTAGAAATGTTCAACATATTATTCAGACTTTGTGAGCAGTCTTGAGAGTTACATGTCCAGTGTCTTATACTGTGGGCAAATAGAGATGAAAATTTGAAACCTCATCTGATAATCCGTCTTTTGAGTCATCTGATCAGGATTTCGATTTAAACATAAATGTTAGGTCATGCCACTATGGGGCATGGAGCCTGGGCTTGTTTCATAATTATCAGAAAATCATTCGAAAAAGTTTCCGTGAAATCAGTCGTACCAAAGTCATGTTGCATAATTTCCCAAGCAACCTGACATTTTGGTACATGAAAGATTGCAGTCAGTCTGGCTTGATAGCTACATAAAAGGGTCCTTTTTTACTCAAATTTCAAAAGCATGAAATATCCATCAAAACCAGAACGTAAAGGCTGGTTATAGGTCAGAGTCTGAACTCCTAGCCAAAACAAGAATTAACTAACCCAAAAATCGTGTAAATCATAAACTTCATAAGGTTTGATGATTTTTCATAAAATATCTGAATTAAACCAAATTTTGGTTTTTTGGGTCAGATTATTTTTGTTTTGGCTAGGAGTTCAGACTCTGACCTATAACCAGCCTTTACGTTCTGGTTTTGCTGGATATTTCATGCTTTTGTAATTTGAGTAAAAAAGGACCCTTTTATGTAGCTATCAAGCCAGACTGACTGCAATCTTTCATGTACCAAAATGTCGGGTTGCTTGGGAAATTATGCAACATGACTTTGGTACGACTGATTTCACGGAAACTTTTTCGAATAATTTTCTGATAATTATGAAACAAGCCCAGGCTCCATGCCCCATAGTGTCATGTGGTTTAACGTATAACGATAGCAACCAAATTACATGTGAAATTTGTACAGAGAAATGTTAACATCAAGTGCGGCTAAAAAATTGTAAGTGCTTCTTAGATTGATTTTTTTGTATCACAAATCTCAAATACAGATGCTCATATGAATGAAGTTGGGCATAAACTTGGTAAAGTTTTTGTATGAAAATACATATTTGATAAGAAGTCTTATTTTTTACTTTGCTATACAAAGTGATAACGTACAAATGCCGAGTGTGCTTATGTTTATTATTCACAAGTCATACAATCGATAGCAAATACATGTGACAGTACAATAGTTATTGCGTTTAATATGTAAAACTTCATAGGTTTCCGTCATCGAGCCCGTAAATGAATAAAATTTCAGGCATTTTGTTTGTTTGGATGCTATACTACTTGATGTTTGTTCCATTGGTACATTTGAATCAAAAGTGTATTTTTTAAAAAAGGTACACGTGGTACTTGAAATTCTAAATTCTGGTAGACAAACTTGAAATATCCTATGAAACTGTTAATTAGTTTTCCATATCAGTTCATGAATAAATAATTCAGGATGTGGGTTTATTACAATGAACCTTGAATGGCTTACGTAACGTGTAATGTAGTAAAACCTTCTCCAATGGGATTTTCATGCAAAATAGTACTTATCGAAGACGAAGATGAAATGCTGCTGCTCTGAGATGAGAAACTTTCCCTCCTGAAAACATTACCTGTTTAAAACAAACCTGGCCAATTACATGGGATCTGATTTCACATATGTATATATTACGTATAGTATAAAAAAATTATTTTCAAGAGGACAAACAATGAATTAAAGACAGTTGATTAAAAGGAACAGCTGGATCATTAAAAAAAGCAATAAAAATAAAAAGGTCAAATAGGGAAAAATAGTTCAAGAAGTAGGATTTTGTCCACATTTTAGCAATAAATGAATATAATGTACAAGTAATCAACAGAACATCGACTTATAAACAATCGTGAAATGAATTCATAGCATGAGATCCAGTACATACATACATACACACGCAATGTATGAAGTTAAATAAAATTACGTACCGTATTAACTCATATTGTACGACACCACCAAATAGTACGACATCCCATAGATTTTCCAGTTTTATTATATTACATGTACATTAGACTGGTCCACAAATGAACTTTATTTTATTTCTCAAGCAGATACCCCGTCATTTTGTTCCTTTTGGT
>JAQIVE010003623.1:0-16322 GCA_034698285.1 Sminthurinus bimaculatus | reverse complement strand
TAAGTTTTAATAGAAAAAGAAATAATACAAATACAAATGTGTATAAAAATCGGGGTTTCACAACACATTTCTGTGTATTTTGTCTCGGTACGATTCTTACGTTGGCTTTGGTTTTGGTACACATATCTTTATAAATATTATGTATAAACGCATAATGATGGAAAAGTGTTGGAAAAATGCTCCGACTTTTTAGTAATAAGAGCAAAAGAGAAAGAAAGGTAGAAAAAAGTACACAATAATCCCAAGTAAAAACGTAAATACACAGTGAGAGAAAAAGAGAGAGTCAGAGAAAAATAATGATACGTAATAAGAGGTAATAATAGCGTTTGTTCTTTGCCTTCTTTTGGTCTCTGAATGCTGAATTGTGAGACTGTGTATTTGTACAGCGTATGTGTAGTATATGTTATATGTATCTACATATGATGTGTGAGGAGACTCTCTTTCCTCTTTCGCAGGTTAGATGCAATGCATGTATTTAGGTATATACTGTTTTTATTCTTGTTTTTTACTCTTTTTCCATCATGGTCTAGCGTCTGGAGCAATTGTTCTTACTTAGTATGCTTTTGTTCCATATTATACAACATTATTATTATTGTTACATATATCCAAAATCCAAACCTTTTACTCTTTCTCGTTCTCTCTCTCTCTCTCTCTAAAATAATAGACACACACATAACACTTAAAGCCACGAATTGAAATCTACAATTCACCAAACATTTACTAGTTTTTATTTCACGCGTGTGTGTATTGTGTATGTGTATGTGTATGTGTGTGTTTGTCTGTTGTGTGTGAAGTCTGGAGATATAAACCGTAAGGGCATTTTTATGCCGACAAAAATTGGAGATGTTAAAAAAAGGAAGGAAAAGAGAAATCTTGGTGCATATCGAGTAGTAGTAGTAGTAGTAGTAGTAATAGTAGTCAAAATTACCAGTACAATCATGATGATTATGATGAAAAAGAAAAAAAAAGACCAAGAAATGAGAAAAATACATATAAAACTGGAGACTGGAGACGATGGAGAGGAAGAAAGGAAGAGAGAGATCACGAATCTGGAAAAAAGAGGAGCAACAACATATGATATTAGTCAGTGCTGAAGATGAGACGAATGTAGCCGTACGTAATGTAAATGGTAAATGTGAATCTAAACGCAAACGTGATTCAGGGCTAAGACTAATAAGAGACTTGCCACATGGAAAATGATGAGGGCGAAGAAGAAGATGATGATGATGACGATGACGACGATGATCATCAACATCAACGGCCGCAACAATTTTCATTTTGATGATGATGATTACAATACCATTTCTTTCGTCTTTTTCTCGGTTCTTGGTCCTCTTTTCCCTTATTATTATTTTCCCAGGCTAAAAATCTAAAAGTGCTCGCCATCTCACTCATCCTCTTCTTTTCTGTCCACAACCAACAGCAAAAGTAACCATTTTTTTGTACATGCAGTTTTTTCTCCTTCGCCTTCGTGTAGAGACTCTGGAAAATCATCGTCATTACTGACATTATCATTGTGGTTCATTATTATATGTCATTCCACATGGCAGACACAGACAAAATTCAGATTTTTATATATGTATTGTATTGTGTAAACTTTAATTTATTCATCATAATGGTCACAACACGCATATTTTCAGGTAAAATTTCTAAAAAATTAGGATAATAAATACAAACTACAAGAGCATATTGCACACACGTATACACAAAACGTGTACTTTTCAATTTTCATTGTGCTCTACTGTGTATGTATGCGAGACTTTGGACTTTTCAATTGGGGGAAAAGATAATAATGTTCTTCCAAAGTTTCAATCCATACGAAATTATACATGGTTGTCACGACAGAATGTGAGTACAATTTCCAGAGTCTACACTGTAAATGACATAATTTCATATTTTAGACATGGAATAATCTAGTCTCGCATCTCACTTACTGTGGTAGTGACTAAAGTCGAAATTCTGCACCGTGCAAGGTTTAAATCAATACATAATAAATGATAGGAAAATGTACCTGAATTTGAAAATTGAAATCAACCACCTGTGTGAATTACGTTATAAAATTTTATGTACTGATAGATATACACTAAAGGAACGCAAAAGGGTTTAAAGATTAATTATAGTTTTATTCAGATAAATTTACATAGCATGGTGGAACTTTGAAGCTTGCGATTAGAGCAGTAAAGAGCTAGAAAAGTTAAAAAATGAAATAAAGGCACTGGCGCTATGATGAAGATGAACACCGCATGTAAAAACAGACAGTGCCAAACCTTATACATTATAACGTAAATGTGTACGTACTGGAAAAAGTTTACAGTTTTCCATCCTTTTTGAGCAAGTCACGAAGGAAATTACAATTACGGAGACGAGGGGATTTTTTTGTCCCCACTCTCTCATCCAGGATTTTAATACCGCTCCATTATAACATGAATAAAACATACATGTACAAAAATCTTTACTCCATCCACTGTACCGTTGTTACTTAAGTAACCTTTTTTACCTCAAAACTTTCGTCCATCGACTAGACGTTAGACTAAGTTGAGACGGAAGATGAAGTCCAGAGGTTTCAAACATGTAAAAAACATGAGCCAGTGAGCACGTGCACGTGACTACGTGCATTAAATATAGAAAAAAGATTATACATCGTGTATGGATGGAAAAACAAGTTTCAGCTTTGATTTTGGAATTGAATTTGAATTTGGATGACAACCAACACACTATACGCTATACGCTATACACTGTGTATACTGTGAATTATCATCCCCATTAGCAACAGCATGAGCAACAACATGAGAGATTTTGAGTTAGCAGCTGGAATGAAAAGCCAGTACAGTTGTGTTGTTAGTGTAGAATGTACAGAGAATGTGGATGTGGAATCGAGGATTTCTATCAAGGAGCTCAAGTGAACACAGAAGCCATAAGATTGAGGAAGTTGATCCGTATGCGGCATGAAATGGAAAGAGGAAGGATGAGAAGGGAGAAAGGGAAAACATACAGATAGTACAAGGGGATAGTTGTGCTTAAAAAATCGAGAGCCGCCAGTCAAGGAGCAAGAAAATTGTAAGCGGCGGGACGACGACGACAGTCCCCAACACTTTTGACTGTATGCATATATATACATAATACATACAGTACTTTGCTTCACTTTACTCTGGCACCACTTCATTTTTTTGCCAATTGGTAGCCATTCCGAGGAGTAAACGACGAGTAAAGCGATAGAGATAGAGAAGAGAGGAAATAGAAATTGTCTCGAGTAGAATCCTATACAATACCAATATACACAGACAGTATCTATACTGTCCAACAAAGTTCTTTACTATATCACCAGTATATATTATATATTATACATAATATGCACATAGTACAACTTTGGAAACTGAATAGGTATCTGTAATGATATCTTTGTAAGAGTTAACTAGGGTACAATAATCTACAATCTACAGACTTATCGTCCCTACTGCATATATAAAGTAATTTCCAGAATATATGATGAATAAGAGTTTCGCCCTTTGTCGCGTCACATCGACTTGCTTAGACTCGGTAAATAATCACCAAAAGTGGAGATGGAACATGAACAAGAGCAGTGAGCAGTGACACTGAAAATGAAAACGAAAACGAAGCACCGATTTCACTGCTGCTGATAGCCAATTTAATTTAGATCACCATCGTCGTAATTACCCCTATAATATGCTCTCTGGATAAGGATAATATGAATTTGTGTAGCTGTAGACTCTTCAAAATCCAGCATAAAATGATACTACACAATAAATAAGTAGTTGTATGTATGTAAATAAGTACATACATGCACATGGATACAAGACATTTTGTCTAGGTGTCCTTCTCCTCGCTTATTCTTTGGAGGATAATTAGCACCACACCAAGACTGGCTGGTGGCAACTCAAGTCAACAGAGTTATAATGACAATTTAATAATTCATGTGTAATTGTCGACTATCTACATTCAGTCTACATTCTACATGCAACACACACATACACTTACACTGTGACTAAGCAGCACGATACGAATCCAGTGCATGTCTGTACATTGTACATATGTAAGTACACAGTGTAGAACAGGAGAAAGGCGCAGGAGAAATTTCTCCAAAGTGTCTGTTATTGCACGCCATATCGCATCGTATCGTATCGTACCGTATCGTAGAAATGATATCGCAAAACACCAGACTGTAGAACAACCAGAATGAATAGTTACAAACAGACACACGGAGACACACATCAATTTGTTTGCGCCGTTTTTATGTACACTCATACATATGCAGTTTTACCATAGAATACCATACTGTGGCCACTCTCTCTCTCTCTCTCTCTTTCCTTATCCTGACATGGACATGGAAATGGACATGAGTTTGAACATGAACAAGAGAGGAGACAAAATAGGAGAACCAAATAGATTTTTGCTGTACACTTACTTGACAGTACATACATTATAGATATTTTGTAGATACATATGTACATTGTACACGCATACAGCACACATATATACATATCAGATTATAAATGATAGCTCTTGGATGGTTCGTTGGCTGGCTGGCTCTCGGCTTTGGCCAAAGTTAAATAGAGGAAATTTGACAAAAAATGTATAATGCCATCAAGGTCCACACGCATGGATATAATAGAAAACATACATATAACGTATAATGTAAGTACGTTTATTTAGTTCATTTTTTGTATGGTGCATATTTCTCTCTCTCTCTCTCTCTCTTTGTGTCTCTTTCTTTTCGTGCCTCTGTGTGTGTGTGTGTATAAAAACGAGACGGCGATCAAGTCAAGTCAGAAAATACTTGTCAATGGATTGCGTGGGAGTTATGAGCGCGCGCCATATAGCAGGGCAAAGTTAAGGCGCCAGTGACTGTCGAGCAGTCGAGACGCCGAGGCGAAAAGGAGCCGGGTGCCAGTGTATACTTAAATACATATATATAAATGTGTGCTTTCCCTCTCTTTTTCACCGAAATCGAAAATCCTCTCTCATTCTCTGTCTCTTCGTTCTCTTGCTCTCTCTCCATATTCTATATGCTATTATAGTGGCGAACAACTTATCCGGGTAAAAAGTCTTGGTCGTCTCCGGCTCCGGCTCCAACTTCAACTCCAACTCTGTGTGTATATTATGGTTCCAGCCTCTGTTCCAGCTCCAGCTTCAGCTCTAACTTGAACTTGCATTTATGTACGCTCCAGAACCAAGATATACATATGAGAATTGCTTCCAGCTCCGGCTCCTTTTTTCTTCTTCGTCTTTTGGTTTTTTCACCACTTGGACTCACTTCTGAGTACTTTTGGTATAGTTAGGACTCTTTTGAAAAGAGGAAAAGAAGGAGCAGCCTCGTGTCCACATTATAACTTCCATGTGTATGAGAAGATCCAAAGGCATACATACGTGTATGCATGTATGCATGCATATGAATACATTCGCCTTCGTCCAAAGTCAAAAGAATAATCATATCTCTATAATAATGATACGTAGACAGAAAGAAAGAGGTTGGGCCAAATACATTTGTATTTGTGGGAATGGGCCCTGTGATGTCATTTTTCGATGTAAAATGGTGCTTTCCTATACAAATTGCCCATACATGCATAATGTCTCCCTGTCTCCGTCTACACACAACTCTGACTCCGATCCCGAGTCTGACGCTGACTGTGAGTCAGGGTAATTTGTACAGTTCAGGGAAGAAAGTCATGAGTATTAAAATACATACAGAGGTACTAGGTATATTATATGTACGTATATCCGTGATTATGATGTGAGATGTGTTGCATGGAGAAAAACAAAAAAAATTGACCAGGAGTTCACAAAGAGAACCAAAAGAGGAAATGGAAAATTGAGAATTGGTATTTTATGGAAATTGGAAATAAGTGCCGAAAAGCGAGGAAGAGAGAGAGACAAGTAAACAATAATCGTTTTTACAATACAAAATAGCTGTAATCTGTCTGTTATTTTGAAAATTGAGTCGATTATCTCAACAACTGTTTTTCTCCTGTTTTTCATGTAGAAAAGTGGCACATTTGAGGGAAAATCTGCGACCGTCGCCACAATGCAATCAAGTTGATATGTCAGTAGTTCAATGCAAAGAGAGGGAAGGGTATATTTAGCCAAGTTTTTTCCCTGTCCACAAAAATAACAAACGCAGCAGCATGTCATGACAGACTGGCTTTGACTTTGGCTTTGGATTCGATTTAGATGAGAACCATGTGAGTGCGCTCTGCATGTTTTTCGTGTACATTTTGTGGATACACACACCAATTTCTACACTTTTCGTATCGTATCATCTGAATCTCCACTTACTGTTATTATTATGATTGTACACTCATTGAGGTAATTTCGATATTTCTGGATTCTGTTTCCTGATTCATTTTCTCTCTCTCTCTCTCTCTCTCTCTCTCTCTCTCTCACTCTTTCACAAACATTCCAGTAACTCTGTACACATACATATTTTTCATAATATGCTTTGTGACTTACGTCAATTGCAATTATTATTACTATTACACATATGACATACAACATACAACTGTAGCTATACAAGTAGGTACATACAGTTTAACTGAGGTAAGCAAGCAGGAAGCAAAACCAAAACGTAACCAAACTAACCAAACAGTCAGTCATCAGTTTATACTAACTATGTATACATACGAGCGAAAGTCAGAGAGAAAGAGAGACAGAAAAGAACATCAAAGCAGTTTTGCTACATACGAGAGTAATAAATAGAGAGGCAGAGACAGAGAGAGAGTGCAGAGAGCAGAGATTCGGAAAAGCGTGTACACTCCACTCACTCGCACATGTCTCAGAGGTTGGCGCCTCTCCAATAATAATAACCCAAAAAGCACATATATACACAAAGAGAGAGGGAGAGAGACGGACGGAGACAGAGAGCAAGAGAGAATAGAATAGAACAGCAGACGTAGACTTGGGCTGCTGCTACTACTGCTGCTACTGAGTAAAAGCAGAGGCAAAAGATGAGAAAGACGACCAAGTCGACGACGGGAAGTGGAAGGGAAAAAACTATCGTTGCAAGCGTCAACTTTACTTATACATTATTTTTTTCCTTTCAAACGATCAGCCTTTGAGTTTGACTCGTGCTCTCTTAATGCCCCCGCAGTCTTCGTTTTAATAATGCTTTCTTCCGTCTTTTTTAGCCCAGCTTGACTTTGATTTTTCTAGCTTCCAATATGTATGCATGCTATGTATTACTTGGTTTTGGATTGAGACTCGGGATTGTCAAGCCAGGGAATTTTAACTAGCTCAAAGTGATACATTATACATACTTATTGTATTGTTTTAAGAGTGTGCATTATTAAAATGAGCAACGAAACAATAAAGTAAAACATGTCAAATATGTCAATGCTATAAGTTGTTGTCAGTCACTATAATGTAAAATATTATGATGCCCTTGTGTATTTTGTAATCGTATGCTAACGACGAGGAGTCACCAAAAAATTTGCCACGGTTGTCGTCAGACTAATTAAAAGTATCTATACAGCAGAAGAATAATAAGGAAAAAGAAAACACGGGCATGGAGATTTTATAGCTTATAATTCTATTGACTATTATATTACTGTTTGTGTATCCATTTCATTGAGTTATGGCCACAAAAGTTGTAATAAGGTAGATGGTGTTTTGTGATGGGGACACATATGTATGTACAATGTGCATAGGATAACGACAGTCGACTGAGACTGTCGGTCAGGAAAGGAGACTAATAAAGCGACGACACACAAACAAACAGTCTCGATTCCCAATTGTCTTCAGATGCTAGGTGAACCATTCTATAGAATAGAATAGAATAGAATGGATTGGAATGTTAGAGTATCATCATTTTCATTATCGTTATGGAAGGTTTAAGAGCTATAATATATCCACTCAAATAAAAGTAAAATATTCGACTTTCCTCGAGAATTTAAGGATTTGAGGGTCTGCAAAAGGAGAAGAATAAGTTCAATGTTTGTACATACTCGTCTACCATGATATATCAGTATAAGAAAAGGAGAGTCTGAGGATGAGGTGGAGAGGCCAAGACGACCTTTCTTTATTTTCGTCGTTGTCGTCGTCGTCTTCGTTCTTGATGCTGTTCTTGATGTCTTTGCTTTGCCTTTGGCGACAAAATATATCCCTTCCTAATTCCAAGGTGTACCTATACACACTCAACAGAGCAAGCACACACTATATCAATATATGTATATTATAGTGTGTGCATATACATAAGAAAAAACGAACGAGTCAACAAAATCACCTAATTCCATCTTTTCTTTTCTTCTTCTTGCGTTTATTCGGGTCATAGAATTATTATTATACTTTTGAGCTTCAGATATTGGTATTAGAAAAGGGAGGACCTTTCGTAATAAACTCAGACAGGCAAAGAAAACTATGTGATGGCAAGGAGACTTGTTAGGCACACAGCTATGTATCTACCTATTTAGCCATAATCAAACCATGTTTTGTCAGGCACATAGAATGGAAACGGAATACTGTATAGATAGATGCATACAGGCACACTGTCGTATTGTATTAAACTGTATTATGATGCAACCATAATAAAAGCAACAATAATAATAACAATGCTCATAGCCCATAGTCTATGATAATAATAATTGAGAGAAAGAGAGAGGGAGAGAGAGAGAGAGAGAGGAGGGAGACACTCAAGAGTAATACAATGCAACTTGTCACCATATTTAACGTTCAACTGCTCTTTTTACTTTTACCTTTTGTGCTCTTAGTAAAAGCTGTGGGGAGATAAGTATATTATAAGGCTTTTTGTTATGCAACTAATACACACACCAAATTCGTATGCCCATTATTACACAGTATGGTTTGATCATAATACACATGTATGCGTATGATGAGGGAACGAATATGAAAATGTACAGTGAGGTGAGGTAGGTTAGTTCAATTAGATTACTATATATGTATACATACGGCTATAGCTCAGTGATCGGTGAGTCCTTTAGTTGGTTTTTCTTTTCTTTTTACTTGAGATGCTTTGTACTTTGTATAAGGAGTAAAACGTGTAGCCGAGAGCACCTTCTTCCTGATCTTGTTCTTGTGCTTTCTCAACTTTTCTACACACATGCATACAGTATACAGTATGTAAGTAATACACACATTCATACACGCCTTTAGCCTCAAGACCAATAAATGCAAATACACCCATGCAAAGGTATACAAAAAAAATTTCTCTTTATTTTCACCTGCTCGTTCTACGACCAACAACGACGAGCTTCTTGATTTTATTAATTTGCTTATTATGCAGATTTCTACCGTCCTGCCATTTACGACAAAAGTCTAGTTTGTTTACTGCGTAATTATTGGCGACGACGTTGTGAGCTTGAATCATAGCAAATGACAGATTTTAAAATTAGATTTTTCGACTGTTTCAAAATTCTTCAAGCATTACATAAACACAGACTCTGAGCAGTTTGAGAGCTTACATCAATAGTTAAGAGAGAATAAATTATAGAGATGTGTGTAAAGGGGGAAGGACCGCTGAATCATGTAAATTTTTCCAAAAACTGAAGAGCAGAGACAGTACAGTATGCGTATTAGGCTGCACGAATGAATTTACTGGGCTGTGGCATGATGATAATTATGTATTACGTATACATACATACGTACACGCATTTCAAAATGGTAGAATTTTGGTTTTGGTTTTTGATCATGTGATTTTTCCGTTTGTTTTTTCTCCCTCTCTCCTCTCATTTGTGTACACTTAAAATTGTACATGGTACATGGCTTGCACTTGTAACTATTCGTAGGATGAGGAGGAGGATGATGATGATAATTTTTTGTGTGACTGTCTGGAGAAGAAATGCTGATGGGATGTGGATGTGATGCAAAGCCAGTACTTTATTTAATGACTGCGCTCTGCCTGCCTGGTTTGTTGGCTACATGTGACAATACACGCTTGTTCGTTTTTCCATAGCCCCGGTCGTTATTCACATTCGTGAAAAACTTTAGTCTTTGTGAGCGAGACAGAAAGAAAAAATGGTAAAAATGTGTGAATATGTTAGTGTCTGTGTGTATTTGTGTATGTTACGTGTACGAATATACAAATATGCATGTGTGTGTGCAGTGTGCACTGTAGATTTATTTAGTTTTTTGTCCTGGAAAAGCCAAATGCTATACATCGCAATCATAATAATACATAATAGTCCAAAATACAGGGTTGGGATATTAGAAATAGATTGAAAAGGGAAAAGAGTTGGTCTTCTGTTGTAGAAATCGAGAAATTGCTTGTCTCCATCGTAAATACAGGCGACTGCATATGCATATGTGCATGCACATAATATCTATACACATAGAAAACATACCTACATGGAGAAAATTAGAAGGAACATCTATTCCATATTATATTTTACACTTGTATACCTAATATTTTACCATACTTTTCTTTAAGACTTTACATGGTACCATTTTTTATCCATAGACCGTACATAGAACCAAATTTGAGTGTGTAATGTATTACATATACATGTGCAAGTATTGATATGAGGCCGGATTGCATTTGTATTTGTATTAGTATAATAATTGGGAGAACTAGAACGCTTAGAAAAATCTGTACAGTCCATCTCTCTTTCTCTCTCTATCTATCTTGCCCATGTCCATTTTCTTTGACTGTACTCCATTATTTGAAGCAATTCACTGTCATTCCCACGCGGACGAAAAAGAAAACGAATAGTAGTTACGAAAGGGAAAAGGAACGAATCAACGCTTTTCTCTCTCTCTATCTTGTTCTGTCTGCTCCAGCAACAACAACAGCAGCAACAGCAATTGTAGATAAATACGAAGGGAAAAACGTGTCCTGTAATTTGGCCAAGATGATTCTTGATGATAGGCTTGCCACAAGAATAAAAATCCTCTTACTGTTACTCTGCTCTCTCTCTCTCTCCCTTTCCTCTCTTTCTCTGTCTTTAGCTGCAATCACAATTACCCAAGTTGTTTTGTTGGTATGCGAATGAAGGAGCTCCATTTACTTTGTAGAGTGGTGAGTGGCGAGTCCAGAGCTAGAACATCAGAGCACCACAAACACAATCTAGAATTTCATTTCATATCATGATGCATTTGTATTTGTACTTATTTGTGTATTGAATTGAATTGAGCTAAATTTCTATGTCTCTGTCCTTGTGCTTCTATATGCATGTATGTATACAACTATGTAGATGCATTTGCTTTGTCTTCATCATTTAGAGTTGTCTCAATTTTCGAGCTCCAGAGTGACCTCTTCTTCCTCTTGATAATACATACTGTACTTGATCGTATTCCTTTATAGCAACTTCATAGGGCATACATATTAAAAAAGATAAAATGATATAATGGAAAACCAAAAGTGCACAAAACAAAAAACCAAAAAATCACAATTCACTTTTTCTTTGTGCAACTGACGACTGATACAAAATGAAACAATATCATACCATATTATGTTATATCACATCACTTCACATCACATTACATGATATTTCTACGCCGTAGTATACTACATACTCTGCATAGCAATCACACTTATTACTGATTAGTTGGATTCAGCTCTCAATCCTCAAATACTGGTTTTTTAGTTTTTTTTTTCTTTTTATCTCAACACTTTTTCCACCAAGAAAAATATGCATAGTGATATACATATTATTAACTATAACTATGTTTCTGTGATGGGACTTCTGATGATGATGCTCGTAATAACAAAGATATACGTTACTATCGACTCTGTCTGCATGTAAGACTTCTCTCGTCTCTCGTTATTCTTTTTGTCCACGGCAAGTTGCAAAATTACAGAATAAAGAGATGGAAAAAGGTCTCATCAAGCAGACGAGGATCGAGAGCATCAAGAAAATGGAAATGAGCCGTATAATGTAAGATAAAACACAATTTTATTCTATTTTATTTTTCTAGATAAAGATGTAGAGAAGTTTTTATTGTGGTTTTTATCCGTCGGTAACTTAATTGGAATAATATTATTATGCATAAAGTTGTATTGTATATATTGTATTGCTAGAAAATGGAAAATATAAAAATGCGGTCAAAATATTCGTTCATTTTTATATTTTTTCCTTAAATGGACAAAAAAAAACAAAGGAAAAAATTTGGATCGCATCCATGAATTCATGATCAATTCCACATGCAGACAATTAGTTTGAAATGTACTGTATAATCATTGTAAAGTTTTTCAACTTTGATCCTTCTGTATAATATTATAGTGAATATGGGGAATTTTCCGATGGGACTCATCGTGATCATGATCTTATGGCCTGGATGAAAAAGTTGGGCAGATGAATTTTTTTATCGGCACATATGTATAAAAATGCATGTGTATACATAGTAATTGGTACAAAAGTCTAGATCTGTTTAAGTTTTAGTTTTCCATGCATTATTATTATTATATGTGGAGCAATTTTCTAAATTCCAAACCGATAATTCCCTTTCCGTTTTTGTGATACAAGTTGCGATCAATTTACTAACCTAGCCTTAACCATCAAATTATTTTCAGCTTAGGACCAGGATTCGGACCAGCTTGTCCATGTTTATGAGAATGCCCAGGTTGTGTGATCATGATTATGATAAGAAACTCTCCGCTTTGGCTATAAATACATATACGTGCCTAGTGCCTACATTTGGGATCAAATGAGTAAGAAGGAAAAGGGAAAAAATCGAATTAAAAAATTACACACATCATGTACATACACAATACACAATGTATAATAATACATTGAAAGTTGAGGATATCTAATATTAGAACTTGAAGATAATCCAATTCGACCAAACCAAGTCGCATCATTATTGGAACTGGAATCGGTTTCGGTTTGTATATTATGAGCAGTCTGCTTTAATCGTAATTGAGATAGACACATTGGTATACATAGATATAAATGCATGGTTAAATCATAAATGGTTGGGTTAGGCTCGAGTCCGCTAATGGCTAAATATCATGTACGAAACATTGCTAATGGCTAATAATAATTCGGATACTGTTTAGGTCGGCTCTCTCTTTTATATTCTTTTTTCACAAGTTAGTTTTTCTATTTGATATTGGTTGGTATAGAGCTTTGTGTGAAGGAATAATAAAGTCTGTATAATATACTATATGCATGTGTATATGAGAAACCATTCATAGGTAGAGATATTATTAGTATATAAATGCATGCATTTAGCATTTTGAGTGAATGGATGGATCCTTGTCTGACATGAAAATGCATCATCCTCTATCATTAAATTTATAGCCCGATTGACGGACTGAGGGGAGACGGGAGAGGCAGCCAAAGTATAGGTTATACCTCTTTGCTTTTTTGGTTTTTGGTACTGAAATAATAATATTTGTAACCATTTCTCATAACTCGCTCTCCACATGATCATATTGTAATATCTCTTTCTCTTTCACGGAAACAACTATACGTATTCTATATCAGACTTATTGCATAACTGGGAATTTTTTTTACAAAATTATATACCTATGTACCTGATCCAGTGGAGCCAAGTTAAGCTCAGCCTTGGATTTCTTCCATTTTTAAATAAACCATTGTACATAACATGATTATTATGGTCCACCAAACATTTGTACTTGTAAGCGATTCACAGGAATCAAATAAAATAAACATTTCAAATCAATGAAATGAAATAAAAAATAAGTTCCATTGTAAGTTTTAAAGCTAATAAATTTTCTCCTGCTTAAACTGTAATGTAGGCAACTATACAACATATATGTAACATTTGAGACACATTTACCCTACGTATGCCCAAGAGCACAGTTCTAAAAGTAAAAATAAATAGTAAATTCTTAATATATACACAGGTTTCTTCATAATTTTCAAAGCCGGTACATCCGCCATACATGATTACATCACATTAGAGGTTGAGCGTCGGTCTGATAGACATTTCCCCGAGGAGAAAGCTTTGATCTTTCTTCTATAGCTCCACGGATCTAATATCCAATGGACATTGTCATACATTTTTTTGAGCAGGTCAATTATGTACCCACCTACTTCTTGTTGCTGCTCCTTTTTCATTTTTTAACCATTTCGCTCTGAGTCTAGGGTTCTACTGCTATGTATACATGTATAAAAGTCTAAAGAACGAAATAGACCAAAATCTTCCCCTCAAACTCTGCATAAATTAAAATAGAACAAAAAACAAACTTTCGGTGTATTTTCTGTAGATAATCAAAATCAGATTTCACCGAATAAAGTACAAATAATTCGGGGGGAAAGAAATGCATATAGTTACGAAATGGAGAAGTTGTTAACAGCCGTTCTTTTATGAGTGTAGGTCAGCCGTCCAACTGAAGTCTCGTAGTAATCGAATATTTTTATATGCAGCGTAAGAATTTTCACTTTCCTTTTCACGTTTACTTTTACTTTTTACTCCTACTTTTTCACCTGCCTCAACAACATTGGCCATTCGTATATTGACATAGTGTACAGTGTGCAGGCTAATATTAATATACAGTCACCGCATGAATTTCTCGTAGATTTAAATAGAAATATGTATAGTAGAAGGTTATGATTTATGTGAAAGCGTGAGACGGTGCCAGATTTAATCAAGAAATTAAATATTCTCAGTCTATTTCCGATAGCGATTCCGACAGCGATAATAGCAAAATAATAATTATACTAATGATAATAAATAATAAGGCTGATAATATTTTGTACACATTGAAGTGAGAATGAATGAACAGGGAGGAATAGGGCTTTTTGCATAATATTTTGATGAGAGAGGGGGAAGGAGAAAGCGAAAAGAAGAGAGGAGTGTTTTGGTAAGCGTTAATGACAAAAATTTCATTATACATATGTATACTTGCATGTACCTTCTTACATAACATGTGCCTTGCTTCTTTCTTTCCACCATGTACAATGTACAAACTACAAACATACATGTATATAGGAGAAGGCATAAAGCACGACGTGACCTAAACTACACAAAGTATATAATAAATAGGAGAAAAACACGCGGGATGAAAGACAGAGATAAGACCGCTAACCAGCAACAAAAAGTGGTGAATTATGAATTAATCAATTGAGAAGGAGGCGGAGGAGGAACAGGAAAGGAAGCTTAATGACAGCATTTTGTTTTATTTGTTTGAGGGAGTCTACTTTTTATACGCATTATACATGCATGAATTGTGTGATATGTGTATAGTGTATAGTATACAGTATACTGTATACATGCACATTGTATCAAACTAAATAGAAAGGATTATTATGGCTATTATTATTACACACAAAAGATATTAAATAATGCGATGAAAAAAGGGTATTGGCTGAATACGAATACAGTCGATAAGTAAGTTAAGTCAACACACTGATATCAATGTCAATATCGATATTGTATTTATATGCATATTTCCCCTTTCCCTTTGTCTTTCTGTCTTGTTGTCTTTGTCTCTGGCTCTGGCGTGTGTCTGCTGCTGCTGGCTGTTTCTGGAATTATTTGAATTGGAAGAGTCTGGGATAGATAAGAAAAAATGAACGTGAGAGAAGATTCCGAGACAGGGCTAACGGTTGTATATTGTATATAATATGCATAATATAAATATTGTTTACCATATTCGGATGTACATACGCATTGTGCATAAAATTGTGCATATTACGTATATCTGTATTATACAATGTAAATATATAGATAAAATCCTTCGGTAAATAATACAAAAAGGTAATTTTATCCCTCATTCCCGGAATTGTCAACGTTCCTGTGCAGAAGGGAATGGGAGGAATTATTATGATGAATATTCCATTTTATTGAGATCCTCTCCTTTTGGTTGACTCTCCCACTCATCGTCAAACGAAAATCGTCATTGACAGTTCCATCAAACGTGTCCGCAATATACAATGTCTAATATCGACGATACACTAAACAGAGTCAGAAAAATCGAAACAAAAACACTGGAATATTATATTTTGATGAGGTTTAAAAGTTCCTCAGTCCCCTCTTCCTATGTATGTATAATGTATATATCTAGTGCATACTCTGCATTAAAAGTGTTTTTGTTTCGTTATTCGTTACAATGTTGTTGGTTGTTAGTTTTTTCCTGTTATTGTTACACTACACTATACAATATGCATTTCATATCCAGATCATATTCTTTATGAATGTTTGTTATAGTCACATATTATGTACATATTTGTTTAAAATGCTAGGACGAGGAAAAAGAGTATAATATGATGAGGACACGCGGTATGTGAAGTGTACCTTTATCTTTCCTTGTTTCTGTATAATATTTTCCCGATATTTATGTAGACCAGAAGAAGTACGTAAAGGAGGAGGAATGAGAGAAGAAGGGTTTTCAAAACAAACTTTAGCTCTTAACATGATTGTTGGGACAACCTTTGTCTTTCCGATGTAAT
>JAQIVE010003622.1:0-16326 GCA_034698285.1 Sminthurinus bimaculatus | reverse complement strand
CGTACTAATAGTAAAATACAGTTTATGGCATCCGTAATCTCAATTCAATTTCAACATCCAATACAAGACAATACATGATAATTATGTGTAGTGTGCATATACCACAACAGAATATATATATAATATTTTATAAACACTTTAATACTGTTGAGTAGTTACTTTATACGTACTAATTATATATTATGGTTTACCTCTGACAAAAAAGAACGTCTTAATTGAATAACATTACAAATTTCAATAGAAATTGTCACTCTCACACAGATCATCAAGCATCTTCAGTTTCAGTCGTACCAATATTTTTTCACATTTTATTTCTGTAAGTATTTACAAATACATGGGGCCTATTTCACCACTTTTCAATTTACATAACCGCAATGCTAAAGTGATTTTAATTTCCGTGGCAACAGTACATTACGCAAACGGGAAAACATGCAAAGTGAAAGTGCAAAGTTGCAAAAAGATAGGTGTTGAAATAGACCCCTGGGAATATTGTGTTGTATGCTCTTTTTATTATTATTTCTTCATATTATGACGTATGGCTTTTATATTCTATGTCTACTACATCACATTTATTATCTTAAATAAGTACTTTACCTACACAGTCAATTGTGCAACGTAAACTTAATATCAGTAAATATAGTCATAATGGAGAGCTTTGGCTGTGAAAGGAAAACTGATTCTTTTTAAAAGTTTGCAATTCCTCGAATGAAAAAATTAGAGGGTTTGAATGTAAATCCATCACAATCGTTCAGAGCATATTGTCTTAAAAGTTTACTTTTAGTAAGCAATTAATGCTATAAAATATTTTACCCTATAACTTGATTGAATAAAAAATGCGAGTTTTTAAAAAGGAACTGCGTTTTACCCTCACAGTCAAAGCTTCCAAACTGACGAGATTTTTTTTGTTTTTTCTTGTTTGTTGGTTAGGAATTTGGGAGGGTCTGGTTAGTTAGTAGATACTACATTAATGGTACTGGACGACAGATTTTAGGGATCTCATGATCCACGATTCCACGATCCTCATCAATAATAGAATAATTTAACTAATAATTTCTATTCATAGGAATATAGAATATATCAGTGTCAGGGTCATGATGCCTACCAGTACATAGAAAACCATGGTTATGCAGGATATGTGTCGTTTCTTCTACTTTTTTGCTTTACTCGAACTCTTTTACTCTCATCATTTCCATATAAACTTGGTTTTATTGTTTTACTCTGATTATCTAATAGCGAACAAAAAAATATGTACTACGGTACTTAAACATTATTCTATTCATTATCATCTAGTTACTTACGAAGTATTATTAACGAAAAGTCATAAGTACATCACTCTCGGTTTTCCACAGTTTCCCTTCATGTCTCGATCAAACAATAAAAAATATACTGCAAAAACCGTAATAAACGCCCTTGTGTTTATGCACTGTCGGAATCCTTTTATATTTTATAACATTTTTACTCTATGACGCTTTCTCCGTAGTAAAGAATTGCGAAAGCGTCATAGAATAAAAATGTTATAAAAAATAAAAATATAAAACGATTCTTATATTTTGTACCACGCTCACCTGCCGTGGTGCTGAGACTTTCTTTACCACAGAAAGTGGAAACGTGAAACGATCAGTGAAGGAAGTTTAATACAACTTTCTCGGCACTGTGCATATCTATAGAGCAGATCTATTTACATAATGTCCACGCATTAATAATTTACGCAACAAAATGTACCATATATCATATAATATCTGCTATTAATACATGTATGACACGTATTGTACATTATAGTTATATGTATTTATGGGGATTCTGTTTGATTTTTATAATCCTCATCGCTCTATTTTTAACATGTTTAAGTTATCCAGAGTATGACTTGCAAAAAAATATTGGACTAACTTTTACCAAGACTAGAAAACATGCTAAATACTATTTAACACCATACTATAGATGCAAATAGGGCAACAAGAAACATCATATTATGTGCATTTTTGACAGTCAACTTGAACGGTAGTCGTCTCATGATTTATGGCAAAGGAAAGATTTTAATACACAGTAAACAAGTTATTGTTGTAGTCTTTCTTTTATATTTTTTATGCTTAATATGTATGCTCTGAAAATACACATTCGATTTTGGATATGGCTCCAAGTTATATAATTTTTAAGAGAATCTGATGTTTTTGTACTAAAGAGGAGAATGGGGAAGGGGTTGCAACATTTAATGATACTATTTTGTCACCCTTTTAAAGTTGATCAAAAGTAGGTCACTGCCAATTTCAACTATTTATCTCCACTAAAATTCGAAGTAACAACTTTATTGAGTTTCCGAGAAAATTGAAACCCGTAAAAGCATAATCAACTAGACTTGTTGTATGAATGAATAATAGATAATAGATAATAATGATAAAAAACAAAGTAGCAAAACAAGATACAAGAATACAATAGAAAAGACAAATTAAAAATGCATAACGAGTAAGATTAACTAAGACCAGTTCATCGAATTCGGATTAGCCTGTAAAGGAGGAGATTGGCGCGTCCTGGTGCTTTCCTGTACGCGGTGGAGGAACTGGTGTCAAATCTCCTGGATTCCTCCCCAGAGACTCCAGTCGTCCGTGTCCCATCCAAATCATCAGCAGTCCTGCATAAAAAACCAACTTCAATTCTTAAGACTTGCCCGAGAAATTAGCGTTTCCAAATAAAATGAAGGCAAAATTATAAATATTCGCCATGGGAAAAACGGTACATGTCAACTAATTGCATGTATAAAAATATCTAAACTCCTTCTTCCTGCTTATTTCAACAATAAAGACTATTTGTGTATTGCGTTTTTATATTTTTATTCCGCTCTAAGTTAGAATTTCTAACAATTACCTTTCAAATCCAAGCACAACTTCCGGTTCGTTAGCCTTGTCTTCATCTGTGTCCTGACTCCTAATCGTCATTACAAAGGGGAGAGTTTGCGAGGGCATTGGGGCAGAAGCCAGTCCATCGTTCGGCTGAGTATTGTAGTCGTCCGATGACGAAAAGTCTTCTTCGCCCACCTCGCCTTCCGTCTCGCTCCGCGGCCTCTCCTCCTCGGACATGGTTGACTTCCCTTCATCCACTAAATACTTATCACGTACAAACCCTCCTAATCAAAAAGTTGATAAGATGAAGAACAAATTCAAAGTAATCCAAGTACATACTCGTCATTTCGCCCCAGACAGGAGTTGTCATAAACATTTGAGACAACTTTCACAGCATCGTCGTTGGTCACATTCATTTTTCCATTTTTTGTATTTATGTGTGTAAATAATATGATGTATAATAATAGTATATATATGTATATATAATGTATTATATTATATCATGGAGACAAACCTGGTAGAGAAGCGGCAGAAATGACGCCAAGAGGAATTTCCCTAGGATTATTATTGTTGCTGAATCTATTGAAGGAGGAGGAGGAGGAATGTAACAAGGAGGTCGACGGAGGGTCACTGGATCCAGAACTTGTCACCCCGTCACTATTCAAGCCTGATGAGATGTCGGGTGCGGGGTCCATTCTATGGATCTTTTGAATTTGATACTTGGGAATTCGGCCCGAAACAGGAGAACCAGAGGACGTTGATGTCGACAGCGCAGAATAAACTCCGCTCCTTCCACTCCGCTTCCCGTGACCTGTGGCCATAAAATAAAAATAAACTCGAATTAAAGGCTGAAGGCTGTAATTGTACTCTATGTTATACGTACATACTTAGTTTTTCTTCCCCTTTCTCTACTTCCCTGCTGTTTCGTGACTCTAAGTATAGTAGGTACTAGGTACTTTCAATTTTTCGTAGACATAGACATTAGACATACAATTATGAAATGGGTGAATTGGCAGAGCACACAATAATTTTTGAGACCATTCAAATACTTTATACATACGCGCATTCGCGCGTGTGTGCATAAGAGGATTAATCTACATATTATATGATTCTTTGTGCTTAATTATAATATGCAATAGAATATGCCAGAATAACTTTATTCTCCGTTTATGCTCCATCGGAGCACCGGACGTCAGCTAAATTCCGATTCCGATTCCAGCAGTCCACATATTTACACACATCTAGCTTAAATGCTAAAGAATTAAAGACTCCAGTCAATTATTCGTGCGTAAACGGAAACAGAGGAACGGAAATAGCTTTTATTTTGCAACCCTGCCTCTTTGCCTTCCCCTGCCATGTAACGTAATGTAGCAGCTCATCCGACAACGTCGTTGTCTCGTCTCACCTCCTTCGTACAATATTCTAAAAAGGAAAACACTTTGTGCAGTTTTTCTTTGCCTTTGTCAGAATATCATATCATTTCATGGTATGGTTTGCTCATCAGCTTCATTCTCATCACGGTGATGAGGATATTGATTAACTTCTTTCCCATCCCATGATGACTGTGTACATATTGTGTGCACTTATATCTCCATAATAAACTCGTTCCATTTCATTTATTTCCGTTCATTATCATTATCACTACCATATTGTTACAATAGGAGCAACATTGGGGCTGGGGCAACCGATAGCTCCAAGCCTATATGTGGATACATATGATAATGTTGAATCATTACAAGAGGATGACGACACAGGACGAATTCTAACTACAGTTTTACAGTTTCCAGTGCCTGCGTATTTAATTAGTCAGTGGGTCATAAAATGCGTTAATGTGCGTAGATTTTATCAGTCTGTGCCATGGATTCCGGGAAAAATGGAAAGTAAAGAAATAATATTGCAAACTTCTTCCCACTTCCCAGTATTATTCACATGATTATCATATCATATTATACGTACTTACACTTACATTTTGTATTATTCGATATTACTTTTGATCTATAAATTTCCTCCAAAAGTCGTCTGCAAACATATGTATGTATGTATGCATGTGTAATGTGTAAGTGTGTGTGCGTTGTAGATATTTTCATGTTCCCAACTTAACCTCGCTCGTGGGATGAACAAAATGCGAGCGTGGATATGTAGTAAAGATATGAATAAGGAACAAGAGGAAATAAAGCATAGATCTCTACATATTATGCAACAAGTATATGTGCCATGGTAACAACGATAGTAACAAAGTAACAGCGATTTTTGCTAATATATCAATACATTGACAAAAATCGCTCTCTATTACTACAGCTCATTTGTGTGTACTAGTTTTTTTCATGCAGGCTTTTTCGAAAACCTTTGAAATTTAGATTGAAACTTGCCTCAAATCTCCCAAGATACGAAACTCACAGATAAGTATAAGGTTAACACGACTAAGCAAAGGAACGTAGCTGATATCAAGAAGAATAGAAAGCATACAAGCATATAATATTATGACTTGGATTACAATTGGAATTTCATCATCCTTTCCGAAAATTCCCTATTATTTCCAGGCTACAACGCGAGTATTTATAACAAGTTATACACAGTTATAACAACTATAGGACATACATATGTATATGCGTACACGTATAATCTATGCATATTCTATGTGCATGTTTGATACGCTTTTTCATGTCATAAATTATGTATTATTTTTGTAAATCCTTTAAAATTGAAAAACGTAGAGGATGAATGATTTTTTCATTAAATTTTGTTCCTTGATCTTCTTTCATCTCTGCGGCCTTGACTCATGACAAACGTACGATTGCATGGATTTAACTACGTTGTAATGATCCTATACTTGTACAGAGGTTGATGATAATAATGGTAATAAAGTAGAGAAACTCAATGGAGGCGTCAAAATGAATAGTAACTTAACTTAATAATAATAACAAGTCTATGTAAGTCTGTGGTGACTGTCATCAATTTCTATAAAATTTACAATGTTCCTGCGCGGGTTGACGACAGTATTAATGTCAGCATAAATATGACAATGACGGAACGGAATGAAATCATGTGCGAAAATGAGCCCTATTCACACACACACAAACAAACACGTAAGTTATCCTTTCAGATTTACAGCCTCATTTTTTTGATTATGAGCTGGTTCTCCCTTCCAACAAGAGTTATTATTGTCATAAAGAAGAGATTGAAAAGTTATCTCTGAGTCAAGGCTTTTCCCGTATAGCAGATCAGCAATCATTCTTGATCTACGACGGGATGGGAGAGAGTAGAGGAATTTGTTTATGTTGTTGTGACGTTTTTGGTTTGTTGCTGTTGTTACATTGTTATACGCCCAGCATGGAATACATACATACATACAGGGGGATGGGAAACGCAGGCGATGAACTCAACAAGTCCACTCATCTTTCTTTCCTCTTGGTCTCTATTAATATGAATTACAATACATATATTTTGACGGAACACTCCACACCAGCTATCGCCAGTTGCTGAAAATGTAAAATGGTTTAAAATATACTTGGAGTTTCGCATTTCGACGATTGTGGCATGATAAAAGGGAAACGACCGTGGCAATAATAATAAAAACATTCTTTATTCATTGACTGTGTGCTTGCGTCAAGTCGACGTTCTCCTCAAGATTTGCCATCGTCATAAAACAAGCAAGAAGGAGAGAAATAGAAGGAGAATATATAGAAAATAGAAGGTGGAGAGAAAAGGCGGAAAGACGCGGATTTGGCACAGATTTATCTTGTTCACCTTCTCCCACTCCTTCCTCATTTTCCTGGATACTTGTGTCATTGCATAAATAATAGAATCTGAAGGATATTATGCAATTGTTACAGTCAAAAAGTGGAGTGAGAAAAAGAGCTAAAGAAATATGTATGTATGTATGTATAGGTAAGTACAAGGAAGTGAAGAAAATAGAACCCCCATCGGGGAGAAGAAGTGGGAGGGACAACAGCGGCATCAGTAGCCATAAAAACGACGCTCAGCTCTTGGAGTAAAAGCTAATAAAAGAGGAGTACATCATAATATCCTCGTATATAAAAATGTGTCTCTATCTCTCTCTCTCTCTCTCTCTCTCTCTCTCTGTGGTGGAATTTTAGGGTAGTTGAACGAGATTTCTCTGTGTATAACTATGACTCAACATCCGTCTGTTATTTCCCAACAGATGCGGAGAGACACAGACAAAGAAAGACAGCGTGAGTGAGTGAGAGAGAGAGAAATAGAGAAAGCAGCCATCAAGTCAGATCAACAGGTTTCGCTTTCTTTTAACTGCCAGTTTCTCCCTGTTCTACCTTCTCTTGTTGCAGCTGTTATTGTGTTTTTTTCCTGCAAAATCTCCTCGAATTTCCTCTGCTGCTTCTTACCGAATCGCACATTCCATACATTTTCCGTGCTTGTGTGTGTGTTATGTACATATATTTATATATATATATATATATATATATATATATTGTCGGCTGAAATTGGGCCCATTTACCTCAACTGCCTTGTGATTGTGAATCGCCCACCTTTAGCTTTTATATGTTTCCCTCTAACTCCTTTCTATTTTATCCCCGCATCATCGTGCCTTTGATGCATATAGACATTAAAAGAAAAGCTGGACAACTCTTCATTATAAGTTTACTTATATATGTACGTATGTATGTATGTATATGGATGGCGTTGTGCAACATGACGAGTTTCTCGTTTTTCCCCTCTCTACGCCTCTATAGAATGACCACCACCACCACCATCCTCTAGAAATCACACTCCTTATTTATTTTTTATCTTCCATCTAATCTAATAAGGAAAGGAGTCTCACGTTTTCTCTCTGCCTCGTGACCATTCTTGGTTCTTCCTAAGCTCGTCCTCCGTGTATCTGGTTATACGGCCATTTATGTTTCAGTTGACAATGCAGGGGGATAAGTCAGGAAATGTCAAGTTTCCACACAGTTAATCTGTGTCCATTAACCTCGCTCAAAAGAACCTAATGGTTCACCGTAAATCAACTTTCCTACATAAAACTACGTAACGTAACTCCTGGATATGACGGCGGAAAATAGAGGAAAAGCAATGTAAAAGCCAAGGAATCCTTGGATACACAAGGATTCCTATCTTTTGACGAGACAACACGACGATAATTTAATTAAGTGGTATGAGTGGAGGAAGACAATCTACCTGCCCAATTGAACATTTGTTTTGAATTGATTTAAATTTTTGTTAGAGTTTCCTTGCGGGCGGATCGACGCTCTCATCTTTTATTTGCACGTGTATACAGTGTGCTTTGAAACAATATAAAAGTTATAGAATCAAGATAAATCATTTGCCTTTTTTCAAAACGATGCAATTTAGACGCTGAGATTGTCGTTCTAGTATAAATGAAAGTGTTTTCTCATTTTTCAACACAAAGAGTTCTGTATAAGAGTGTTGTATCGATGCACATATTGCAAAATAAACTGTGTGAACGCAACTCAGGAAAAAAGTTTCCAATTAGGAATTTTTCTGCGGTCCCTCTGGTTACTCCTTCGTTATTTCCTTTCGTTTGACTGGTCGTTGTTTCGTTTTTTTGTTGTTGAAGTGGAATGGGAGCAACTTTAAACTGCAATACGTCCCTCGACTTTGCATAGAATAACGTATAAGACAGGGAACTTTCCAGATCACAGGAGAACAAAGAGCAAAGAATCCGTGACTCAATTAAATTGGGATGGGGAGGCGGGGGGTCAAACGGAGGAAGCAGGACGTTAATGTGACATTTTACGAGAAAATTGGGACTCTTGCTCCCATTCATAACTGAATTATTTAGACAAAGTGCGTAACGGTATCTGTGTATCCTCCTCCTTTTTCTTCCTGTATAAAAGAGTCAGTCAGCCTGGGACGCTGAAGAAAACAAGGAAGGAAAAAGTTTCCATGGCCTTTCTTTCCTTGTCTTTTTGCTGTTGCAGTGTTATACCATTCCTGTTATACCATTGCTTTCTCTCTGCCTTACCATATGTATACCAGTATATGTACAATGCACATACAGTGGGGTTGAAATTGGCCAAGACGACTCATCTGTCACCGTTGATGACGTTCTGATTTCCTCCGATAATAGTCAAGGAGGCTTGACGGGAACTAATGGCCTCATTGTGCCTTTTCAAATCCTCTCTGCTAAAATTTATGCGTGGGAACAACAACCTATTTGTCTTTGCGGTAGATTTTTGGTACGCTTTCCATTTAACTACTCAGCCTCAAGTGCAACATTCACATTACATGGAGAGGAGAGGGTTCTCTGAGATAATTTCATCCTCATTCACTGTACATTGTACATACACATGTACTTTAATTTAGGAGAAGCTGCATAAAAAGGAAAAGAGCGATTGGAATGAAAAAATGTTACTCTTCTTCTGTAAACAACAAAAAGTGCCAATAATGAAATTGACTTGCACACTTTTTTTGACTTCTTTTCTTCCCTTCTGTCTTAATCAAGTGATAATGTCAACATAGCCATTTTAATTTAACCCACATGCCACTTGACTATGACTAATACTGTGATTGTTTGATTGGAGAAGGATTTTAAAACTAAATACAATTTCTTGACAGCTTTTTCTAGTGAGAGAAAGCAAACTCGTATGACAATTCTTCTCCCTCAAAGAGACTACCCACACTCACCCCCACTTCTAAACCTAAAACTATGTAAACTACAAACTTGTTTTCAGACAACGTACAAGCTGTTGAAAGTTTAAATCAAAGTTGCAGCATAGAAAAGTAACTAGCAGTGGAGACGGAGCCGCCCACCATGTCAAAAAACATTTTAGGTCTGTACTTTTGTGGAAATTTGGTACTTTAAAAGAAGTTAAGACTACGTCCGAGATTGTTGCAAATTATCTGCTCAAAGGCTGGTGTAAAACAAGTTGAACGTTTTTACATAGAAAAACTGTTGTGATAGCTCAATCATGGTGCTAACTAACAAAACTGCTATCATACAAACCTCTCCCAGCTTCAGTTTCAAATTAAACATCCAGAACCAGAGTCAAAACTAGAAGCAGACGAAGGACGGCACTGGATGAAAATGTTATTTTCCAGGAATGCATTTCTTATGGACATATTGTATTACTTATAATATAGATACGTTACATCCAAGCATGGAGACTTTGTTTTTCTACTTGGATCGTTTCCAATTTCAGTGCCGTTTACTCATTCTTCCCCTCTTCTTGGTCTTTTTCTAGGTCGTTGATCGTCCTTCCAGCCAAAATCAAATTACAAGACACTTCCGGCCGGGCTCCATAAATATTGTAGATTTTTGAATGCACAAATGATCGGAAAATCGATTTGAACTTTGAATAATAAGAGAATATATATTATGTATGTACGAACTTTGATGGGACTTCCGTTTGTAGAAGTTGAGGCTGCCAAAAATCACTGGCTGACTGACTGTAACAAAAAATCCCGCAATCGTTTCGTTGGTCGTTTCGTAAAACCATTTTTCCGAATTTTTGCTTGCATACACGTATTATAATACAAAAGTGCCACATGAAAAGAATCTGCAGCCATTTATTGTGAATCCATTGCGTGGGCGGTTTAGCAAAAAATAAATATTGCCAGTAGGTACTAGTTATAGGTAAAATATTGGAATTGGATTAACCTTTTGGCATTTGCGTTTGTTCAAACACAAAAACTTTACTGGAAAAAGGTCAACAGATTTACATGCAAAGCGTATGCACATATGTTTGTAAGTTTGTATGCACTCATGTATGCAAATGTGTGTATTGTCCGGCCACAAAGCTTTTAGACATATGTTTTTTATAAAAATGGTTACTCAATGATGCTTTCTCCATACTTTACTATTGAGAAAGCGTCATGGAGTAACCATTTTTATAAAAAACAAACGTCTAAAAGCTTTGTTACTGTTGTTAATTTTTAACTAGCCGAATCTTGCCAACCAATTAGCCGTGTTTTTCACAATGCAAACCTTGAACATGTGAAACCACTTCATTCAAATAGGGTTCTCCTTGGTACTTCATTTGATAGAACATGCAATTAATGTTTACATTAATTGCATGGGGAGAATTTTTCGAAAATAAAGAATTGTTGAAAAACAGCAACAACAACTTGTTTTTGAAAATGGATTAAATGACGTTTGATCTGTTCACCTGCATTTGTCGAATACTTGCATCAAAATCCCAACAAGTCACTGGAGGCCCGCTACTGATAAAGGAGACAAGAGAGAGAAAGTGGGGGGAAACATCTCTGCTGTGCATCATTTTGTGCACGCAGTCACTTGACATTTGTACTAAACATGGCGTGACACGAGAGGCTCATCCAACAACCTCAACTCGAATTTGAAGACAGCCATTTGTCTCAATTACATTCAAGCATTTTGTAGCTATTTCAGAAATAATTTAATACGCATACGAAACTATTTATGTATAATATGTATTAATTCCAATACCCCCTTAGCACTCCAATTTTCTACATCCCTGGAGATTCTGTATAATTGTGAGCAACACAGATTGTTAGTTAATTCTTAATTGTTCAGAGTGGTTCTAGTTTCAATTTATCCCAAAAGTCATCTATTTATTGAGTAATATCAAGACATATGCACACGGGGCAACTCCTTACACTTACTAAGAACTTATTAAGTATTAATAGTCAATCAGTGGGATAAACGGCCATAGACTTTCATGATGAATTTGTACTTAACCATATATGCCAATTTCCACACCCCCTCCCCTTTGTTTTTCGTCGATTGTGTTTGGAAAACCTCAACATTGTATGCCTTAATCAATGGGTATGTTATGAAAATGAGAAAATGTAAGTGTATGAAGAAAGGAAACGAAATACCAACCTCCCCAACAACTGTGTCCAAAATTTTGACATCCTCTCGGTCTGTAAGCTGTAAGGGAAACATAGCAAGAAATACAATAATATTTAGAAAATCGGATTTTGAATGTTTGAGTTTCAACTTTATGCAATTGAGCCGTTGAGAAGAACAATTACCAATTATTACTTACTACACTCCAGAATAAAATTAAGTTTTTAGGAAAACCAAGAATTAGTGTATAGACTGGGAGTCACATGACTATGTACTTGCAGTATATTTTTAGAATTCGTTACCAGGTAAAAGTACTTTCATGTAAGTATAAGAAATAAAATTGATGCTGACCTCACCGTGTAAAATTTACTTCAACGCTGCTTTACAGAGTGCATGAACATAAGTGTTGAACGGTAACAATTTGTTGCAGTAGGTAAAAAGTCAGTGATCATTGAAACATTTTTCGAATTCCTTACAGATTGAGAAGCAAAGACTGCAATATAAACTTCCACAAGGAATTGCTTTTCAATTTGTAAAGGAGTCAAAGTACGTTTCACTAACCATGACTTGTTACCTGTACAGAAACATGTCGACCAAACACTATGCCTGGCGTTGAAGTTGTACAAACTCTGCACATGACATAAAACAGCTTTTTAATTTCTCTAATGTATAAATGTATATGTATTAGAAGAATGTCATGTACTTTTATTTGGAGGGACTAAGCATCTAACTGCATTTAACTGCGCATACACATGGTTCTCATTTAAATGCACATTTTTGTAAATTTTAGGTACTTTTCAACGAGCGTACATGTCTATTACGTATTTACTTTCATGTCCTCAACTACTTTGACAATCGTGTGTATGTATCTTTTACTGATACTACCGTATATTTCATTATATGTAGGACAGTGCTACGCTCTCAGATTTCATCTTCGTCTCACTATTAAAGGGTGGCATACAACTGTACTAAAAACATGCTTTCAAGGTTTTCCTAGCCTTTTACTCCGATGAGCTTCTCGATATTTTGGGTAGTGCCCTAATATTCAGCGATATACGGTACGGTAATTGCTTAATTGCTAATTGCAGAGAAAACTAAATAAAAGTGGTACCTTGAGCACTGCTTATAAGGGCCAAGATGAGGCAGAGGAGCAAAACACTTAATTTGATCACTGACGCACACATGACGACCGTCGCCTCGTTGACAGCAAACTGACAGCAATAAAACTTTTCTTGACGGCTTCTTCCCTTCCCTTTTTCTCGCAAAAGGAATGCTGAATACTTGTCCAAAAGAAGACTTCCACTCCTGTTCTTCTTCCCTGTTATTATGCTATATTATGGTACTTTTATCTCCTATTATGCTCTGTTATAATGTAAGGCTTTTCTGAGAGGTCTCAAGAACAACAAGAAGAAAGAATTAGCTGTGGACCAACTAGGGCTACTATATTATACTTTCACGTCTGCGGTTATTTCGGTGTTGGTTAAACTCTTTGAGGTTCTTTCCCACTTTTAGGTGACTATATCTGCCTACTACTGTCAAAAATATCCTTCACCATGTACATTGTACATATATGTATATTCTTGCCTGAATTAAATTCCAGCGTGTGAGCAGCACCACTTGGATCTTGACTGACTGACTTGACTTTGCAGAGGCAAAACTTTTGTATAAGCGAATTACTTTCTTCGTTCCCCAGTCAATTGCTCTCAAACTTGTTCCACAAATGTTAGACCAACTCTTGTTGGGAAAATTTATCGGGACTTGCACGACCACACACACACACACACACAAAAGAATATACAGAATTCGCAATAAGTATCTCCGGAAATAAATGAGTGGACAGTTTTAGGGGTTAGTCAATAGTTCTTGATATAGCGAAGGTCATGCTGAGTAAAAGTTGGATAGTATTATACAACCGGAGAAAATTTGAGATGTTGCTCAAGAAAAATCTAAGACTGAGACACAAGATGAAGAATAAACAAAGAGCAGCAGCTAGGAATAATACAGACTGACAGAGAGAGAAAGAGAGAGAGAGAGAGAAAACTAGAAAAAGTGAGAGAGAGAGAGAGAAGTAGGTGAATAAGTAGAGAAGAAGTAACTCTCAGCTAGAACGGTGGAAGGAAGAAGTAACGACGGAGGCTCGCGGGTAGGCAGACAGGTGAATCGAATCGAATGAAGAGCACACACATACACGCCCAGATATAAAAACTGGAGAGTCTGTTTACAAGCCGCACGGTTTACGTTCCTCTCCTTATGACGAGTATGGCAAGATACTCTCTGATGGCACACAATATATACCAAACCAACAAACTGACGACTTACTCACTATCAGTCCCATTGTATATTTAGTTCCTTCTATAGAATAGCTACCGCCGTATATTTATGAATGTATCGCACACCGTGCATCCCTTTCCCTCTCTCTTTCTCTCTCTCTCTCTCATAGTCGTACCTTGAGGAGAAGAAGGACTCCTTTCCAGTTCCAGTCAGAGATTCTACATTATTATTCATATGCATAGATATTAGTCAGAATGTATGGGGGAAAAGAAGACGAGAAGTACAGAGAGGGAGAGAGAGAGAGAGAAAGAGAGGCAAGACGAGAAGCTTTACTTGTGTGATATGTGTGCAATTTATTTACACTCGACCTTCCCACCAAGTATCGCATTTTGGGAAATATGAGGTCATTCTTAAAGTTTCCTTTTAGAGAGCTAGAATTAAACTCCCACAACTTTAACTAGAAAATTTTGTCATGGCTACTTAAAGCCTGTTTTGGTGTCACAGTCACGCAAACTTTAACCTTCACTCTCGGAAAAAAGGAAAATAAACAAACAAAAACTCTTTGCGATAAAAACAAAAGTTTGAACGTAGACAATGATCATTCGTGATTGTGGATAAAAGCTGTTGGGTGTAGAAGCCTGGTGACGGCAAAGGTCTTAGATTTTCTAGAATGGGACATTTCATGGGCAGGTAGAGTCTACATTGTACAGTTCAAAATCATGGGTGCATCCCCCGTGATTTTTCGCCCCTTGTAGCTTTTTGCAGCCGTAATACTGACACTGATACATGCTACGTACTACGTACAATATGCATACGATCCATTACGCGGAAAGTTGCACGTGGGTTTTCATGCCGTGCCATGCCAAAAACTAACCGCCAGAAGCAAAGTCAAAGTGGGAGCAAACTCCAGTCATTTCTCTCTCTCTATCTCTCTCTCTCTCTCTTTCTATACCTCTCGCAAGTTCTTCATTTCTTTCTCTCCCTCTTGCTGCCTTGTAGTTGAGTGAATTGCGGGGGCAGTGTAAAAAGCCCTCCATTGAGTCATTCATTTGATTCGGCGGTAAAATGGTCTTTACGTATTCCTTTCTGTCCTCTGCTCTGTCTTTCTGCATGTGTGTATGTTGTTTATCTCTATCTGGGGTTTCCCGATTTCTGCTTTCGTGGAGAGTAAAGTAAGTCAAGGAAATGAAAAAGAAGGGAATCAGCCGATGTGTGACTCCTCTCCACGTATGTATAATCACTTAATCCCTCTCCTCACTCACTCACTCATTCATCCCTTCAAAAGGAATAGAAAATTAGAAAAACCACAGCATACGACATCAAACCATCATCAAACACGAGTGTCAAATTCATTAGAATGCCTCTCCAGACTCTGTGTGTACCAGATTAATATCCATAAGTATGTCTCATCTCTACACATGGTTATGTATGTTCTCAGATTCATTCAGCAGAACCAGCTGAATGGTCTTGGAGTCTTGAATTCTCTTTGACCATTTTGATGATACAGTATTGAGTATTCAGTGTGTGACCCCTTCCACGAATACTCCTTTTCCGGGCAACATGTTACATAAGTATTGTAAGGAAATAACCTATTGTGTAAGTTAAGGAGAAGCAAAAAGACTAAAAAGAAACGTTTGGACTAACAGCAATAAGTCTAGTACATATAAGTAATTAATTAGAGTTCCAAAGCTGTACACAATTTTATGTTCTTGTACAATTAGTATACTGATATGCTATATGGAATTTTTTGAGCGTGTGACCTCATTAAGTAAGTTTAATCAAGAAACTAATTACTAATCATATTGTATTTAGTGATATTAACTTGCGTGATTAGATGACTCTTCCTTTTCATCTCTTTCATAAAGACAAGCCCATGTTTTTTGTTGATTCATCTACGTTCAGGTTAAAAACCTCAGATCATGTTCTCATTCCCAATTTTCAATCCCTGCAAAAAAGCGGTTTTTTATATAAAAGGCTGTATTTAATGACTCTTTCAAGTTGTGTCAAATAAACTAAGTAACTGTAATCTTTTAAGGGAGTGCGTGGGGGTAACTTCAGTATTTTAACTATCCATCATGGAATTATGTGTGTATGTTGTATGCGGTTACTGCTCCCAATCTTTGCAGCATAAATAAAGAATAAAATGAATGACGACTGTATTTTTTGGCCGCCCAGGACGAGAGTTACGCCATGACGTCATGCATACATACATGCTTATGCCATATAATATACAGTATACAGTTGTCATTGAATTGGGACAATGCAAGAAAAAAGTGTGGGAGGAAAACGAAAAAAGGACCGGACCGATGTACAAGAAGCAGGGAAGTCACAGGTATGAACTTGGGAAACAGTATGCTGTATACAGGTCTGTAACATGTGATGATGATGATAAAACTTTATTCGTCACTGTTCTTCATTAGAAGACTAGCCAAAGACTCAGTATACCATAACAAA
>JAQIVE010003621.1:0-16327 GCA_034698285.1 Sminthurinus bimaculatus | reverse complement strand
AAAAAAAACAAGTTCAATTGAAGCTGCCTTATATTATTATGTATCTATAATATATAAAATATTATGCTACTGCTAAATAACAACCAGAACTATAATATACCTCTATGTTGTACACACACGCACCGTTCATGTGTATAGTATTTTTACTTTACACAATGAAAGTTAGAAGAGGGTGAAAGTTATTTGTTATGAAATAAAAATCTGAAACATAATACACTATTATTAGTATAAAATAAAAATACACACATTAATACACACATAACATCAGCATAATAAGCCGACAATGTGTAAAATAACAGCGAGGTTTCATTCGTTTGTGTAGTGTGTGTACACTAACTAACAATACATACATACATACACCAGCTCGTATTTGTATGTATACTGAAAAACAATAATATAATAATATTATACAAAAAAAATCGAAAACACTAAATAAAATCGATTTACATTGCTACAGAAAAAAAGAAAGCAAGACACTAACTGTTTAATATACCATAATAATATAATATTATTATAATATTATATGAAAAATGAAAACTGTAAAATACTTATGGAGAAGTTTTCTTGAAATAAGAGACTGTAAATAAATACATATATAAAAACAATAAAAAATGTTAATTTGTACATCTGACAGTATTTAAAAAACGCATTGGACAATAATGAACGGTACACATAGTGACGGCTGAATGTTGATGATGATTGACTATACAGATATAATAATATGTATCTACTTAACGTCATTAAAATGTCATGCTTAATTCATTTCTTCAAGTATACATAGCTGCTATATGTAATGCTATATGCCATAAATGACAAGCGATTTAAAAAATATTGATGTTTTTGTTGGTTTGCCAGCTTATTAGTTGTGTATGTAAGTACGCAGATACTTTTATGCAATTAATTTTACATTAGAATTTCTTGTGTCAATGTTGACATCTTGCCTATATATACCTATTATATGATAATACAATGATGATGATGATGATTAAATGAAATAATGATGATGGTTTATGGTTTCAGCGTGTTTTTGGGAAGTAAACTGACAAAGCTTTGTATTCTGCGTTGATTCGTAAAAGCAAAGCAGTATAAGTAATAAGTAAGCAGTGTGCAGGTAAATGCTAAATACATAGAGATACATCATCATCATCATCGTTTTCCTCATCATTATCACACTGTCATTATATTTGCCATTGTACATAATTGAGCCTCTCTCTCTCTCAAATGTGCTACATTGACAAGTCTGACAGCACGTATAATAATATAAGTATTATCTAAATGTTGATTCAAAAGCTTGGATTTAAATAAACAATTGTCCACGTTAGGCTTAGCTCGGCGAAAAAGTTAATGTGGAAATGAAGTTTAAAAACGGTGCGCCCAGACTCGCCCTGCCTTCTTTTGGAATCCAGTATCCAACCAAGAATTAACAGCACATGGTATACTCCACCTCTACTACGGCTATTCGATGAGTTGGCATCTCAAGAATCTGAAGTAAGAGAGAGAATTCTATACTCAACCTTCAGTGAAAAAGGTCTTTCACATCGTATTTCTGTTGCCGGTTGTCTTTTTCCAAGTCTCTATCTTCACACAGAAGGAGGAGAGCGTACCTAGAGAAAAGTTGTGGTGTTCTCTCTTGATTTAACAGAAGAAAAAAATATTAAATAGTCAAGTCTATTTATTTTTAATTGTGTGTGTTGTTCGTACCTCAATAATCAATATGAAGCCGTTAGTATTTTCTGTCCTCGCCTTATTCCTCGTAGGATGTACATTAGCTGAAGAAATCAAGACTGACGAAGGTAAGAAAAATTGTAATATACTACATGTGCGAATTTCAATATTACTAAGGGAACGTGTTAAAAAAAACGGCATTAAAAATTTCATTATATTATTACAATAATTGACTTGACTCCTGTGCCTTTTGAATTTTGAATGACTGACCATTTTTAATATGAGTTTTATATACATATTATAGGAGTCCTCGTGCTCACCAAGGGAACCTACCAACAAGCCATCACCGACAATGAATTTGTCCTCGTTGAATTCTGTAAGTTTTTATTAGTTCTTTCCTTTTAAATTGTTACTTAGTAATAGTGACAGGTGATTATATCATGGACATCCGTAGATAAATATACGTAGTGTAACGTTTACTCAACGTATAGGCAGGTATATAGTGTAGTGTCAAGTGATGATTTTGGTTTTTTTTTAAATCTTTCGTATGTAACTCCAATGAATGACAAATTGAATTTCGAGTAGCCATCGAAGAATACAATGTAATACATAATAGTGCAGTTTGTAGGAAATTCTAAGTTCACAACAATGTCCATCATTATTATAAAGGACTGATATTAAATTGATTCATGGAGTGTATCATCGATAGCATATTGTGAATTAATACGGAGATGCATTTACGTTTGACAGTTGAACTAGAGTGTAGTGTGTGTGTGTGTGTAATCCTAGTTATGCTTTAGAATTCAATCTGTGTATTCTGCATCGATATTAATATTATGTAGCCTAACGTTCTCCAAGATTTTTAGCCATATGGTCAGTGACATACGGACACAGTAGAGTATGGAGTTGAAGGATCTCCGAATTATTATTGCTTGATGATGATCAGAAATAATTCACTATAGTCTAGTGTATTTCCTGTAAGCATATGTCTTTTAGAGGAAACAAAGTTTGAGATTGAGTTTGCGTGTGTGTGTAAGTATATGTGTCTGTTGTCTGTACATACTACATACAGTACAAACGTATGTATGTGGAGGGTAAGTACAGGCCAATACTTTATAATGCTTTGAGACGCCACTCAATAACAACGCGTTGTGAGTCGAGTGTCATTAACATCATAATGTATAATATTGTATTATATGGATAGAGATATATTTTTTCTTTTCTTCTATAGTACAATATTCTCTAACACAACAACATCTACCACTACTACTACTACTACATATTATTATACAATGCCCATCATTTTACTTCTACATGTATAAACAATTAGCTTATTTTACTCTGTGCGTATCTATACAATTTGCACATCAGCTGAACTGCAAAATAGTTATGGAAGTTTAGGCGTGAGGGAAATATTGTAGAAGAAGAATCGTAGAGCGTGACTAGTCTGCCTTCAAAAAATGAACTTTATAATATTGTACATTGGGTGTAATATTCACAGTGGCATAACGTTATGACAGGATAATATATTTCGCGCATAAGGCTTTAAATAACTGTAGAAAATGTAGAGAAAAAAAAAGAATGTTTAAATATACGACGACATTTTACATAATAGGATGATGACATAGACATAAAAGAAACAGACAGGCAACTAAATACATATTAGCATGTATTAGATAGAACCAAGGTTTAACCGATATGGGCTAACATTAGCAAATGGGAAGCCCCTACTAACGCCCTACAACGATATGGCAAGGCGAATTCATCGAATTAATCGCTGGCCATAGCACCAGGGTGAGCGAGGATGTCCTTCTGAGCTTAATCATACATCTATGTATTGGGCTCAATTTCGTTCACTCTATGGCCCCGATGTTTTTCTATGTCCTTGATTATTGCATTGCCATATCACCAGGGGCTCAGCTCTATTAGTGTCGCTACACATCGGTTAAAGAACATTTTCTACTTACCTGTCTGTTTCTTTTATGTCTATGGATGATGATGATGATGATGGCAATGTGCTATAACTATACATACAATATCTATGCAGAAACTCGGAATATTTCTTGCATTTGATAAATGTATTCATGAAAAAGAATTCGTTTTTTTCGCACTTATAGTTTACAGTAATGTACAATATTAGATACAAATACAATACGAAACGTTAAAAATTTTATTTCCTTTGGATTTCACTTTCATTATAAATAGCCAATAAATTGTTGACCCGCCTGTAGTTTCTAATAACAATATAATTACAGACAATAAGACAATTGCACATTATTTGTATCAATCAGGTCCAATAATATTTCTCTTCGTTTTGATTGTGTTTGTCTACATTGTATTATTATTAGGTGCTTGAGCAATTTCTAATACATCTTAATAAAAAAAAGTATATATAAGTATTGGTTTCATCATTTTAAACGCCGACAGTTTTGTAAATATTATGTTCTCAATCGGTATTGTTTCAAAAAATGTGGCATTGTCAATTCAATGTGTGTAGGAAGGAAAGGGAGATGAAAGAAACAAGCAGAGACATGGCACGTAGCCGTTAAATGAAATACGGCTAGCTAATCACTAATTTCCACGTGTAAGATAATAGTTTTATAACTTACGTGGACTTTTCTATATTTTTCATTAGTCATCAGTAATATCACCGTCATCTCTGCCTATAAGTAAATGTCATAAAATTTACGATGATTTTGGTTTATTCTAATTTTTATGCATTATAGTGTAAATTTGTAAGATAGATAATAATTTGCTCTATAGAAACATTTTATTCTTATCTTTATCATAATCATCCTAATCATCATCCTTATGATCATGCTGGAGAAGCAATATTATTTATAGAAATGCCATGTCGATATTTTCTTGTAGTATATACGATTCAAAGGCTCAAGAGAGTACAGATTTTACATTGTATGCACTATGTGTATGCTGTGTACTAAATCTACAATATACATAATACATACACTGCACTGTGGACTGTGGAAAATAACTGTTAACTTCCCTTGAAGCTTGAAGAGAATTCATATAAGTTTACACAGTTAATATTTGAATAGGTTAGGTATACACACACACACACGTACACACACATCAGTGACGATGGGAAGTACATACATAATATATAAGCATAATACGTGTACGTACACTAAGAAAGAAAAAAAAATGAGAAGGGTAGATTTGCCATGTAAATTCACAATTATGCTGCATACCTAAACTATACAGTCATTTCTTCCTATCTCAGCCATTACTTTCCCATTTCATCTCTTTTTTTTGACGAAGGGAGCGAGAGAGTTCCTGGAGTAGTGTGGGTGAGTTTTGAGTTGAGTATACATATTATACCAACGTAATATTCTTATTGAAGATTGTCTCTTGTATTATGGTGAAGCCACAACCAGATTTTTCCCTTTCATGTATTTCATGCTGCATATCACACAAGAAAGATGAGGGAGAGAGAGAGAGAGAAAAAAAACTCACCCTCAAGATTCAAGGAGAGAAATGAATGCGTTTGAATAGCAGTTATGTATATTACGTGTGAGTAACTATGTATGTACATTAGCAGAAGAGCAAAGTTGCATAAGTTAGTGCTATTACATTAAAGTCCTGAACCAGTACTAGAATATGAAGTGTAATGCCTATAGATATGCATCATGCCTACGATATTCACATTATTATAAAAGTGTAATGTATATGTAGATGAATGTGTATATGAAGAGGTTAGAAGGGTCAAGCCTATAGTCGTAGTCGTGCATGAAAAAAAACATTGATGAAAAAGTTGAATAAGGCGAACCAATGTAGTAAAACATGTGTTTCTTGTTCTTCGTAGCATCAGAAGAATATTTCTCATCTCCTTTTTTCTTTCATCTTTTGGGTAGTGAAAGGGGATTAATATATTGATAATAATGCTGCAACTCTCACTATCTATTTACCAATACGTATCTTGAAGAATATTCAACTAGAGTAAAATGTAGCACAAAATTGTTCAAAAGTCGCTTTGATTACTCCATTTTGTTGCATTATATTTTACTTTAGGTTGAAAAATAATTCACTGCATAGATATGATATTATTATAGATAAAGTTAAAAGAGAAAGGTGTGCATGATTAAAAGATTGTAACTTTTATAAGCATATTTTAACTTGGATGTTTCTCCGAAATTATGATTTTGAAATCTCGATCCTTACTTAATGTTACATAATGTAGATTAAGAATCATTTTTTATTTAGTCTCTTTATTTTTATGTATTTACAGATGCTCCTTGGTGCGGACATTGCAAAGCTTTAGCCCCTGAATACGTTAAGGCCGCTAAGAGCTTAGAAGAGAAGGGATCTGCTATTAAATTAGCCAAGGTTGATGCCACCGAGGAAAATGAATTGGCCGAGGAGAACCAAATCCGTGGTTATCCTACTTTGAAATTCTACCGCAGCGGCAAGCCCATCGATTACAGCGGTGAGTAGAATTAAGGTTATTAGAGAGAGAGAGATAATTAAGTAATTAAGTAAAGTTCTTGATGATATAAATTTGATGTTTCTTCATTATTAAATAGGTGGAAGAACTGCTGATGAAATCGTCAACTGGTTGTTGAAGAAGACTGGCCCAGCTGCCAAGACTTTGGAAACCGCTGAAGATGTCAAGAAATTTACCGAAGATAACGAAGTCTCAGTTGTTGGATTCTTCAAGGATGCTGATTCTGAAGCCGCCAAGGAATTCTTGAAAGCTGCCGGTAGCATTGATGAATATCCATTCGCTCTTGTCACCAACGCCGATGTTGCCACCGAAAACAAGGCTGAGGGTGATACTGTTGTTGTTTTCAAGAAGGTAAGCTATATTTCATTGTTATGGATGAACAATATAAATGATTATTTTGTATACAATATCATCACTTTTTTATTGGAAACTTATTGAGCCTTTGGTTTGTCTTACTTTCTACATAGTTCGATGAAGGACGCAATGACTTGACATCTGACTTGACCGAAGCTAACATTAGCAAGTTCGTGAAAGGACAAGCTCTTCCCCTCATCGTTGACTTTAACCACGAGACTGCCCAAAAGGTTTTCGGTGGAGAAATCAGAAGTCATGTCCTCATGTTCTTGTCAAAGGAAGCTGGACACTATGACAAGTTCTTGCCCGCCCAGAAAACTGTTGCCAAGGACTACAAGGATAGAGTAAGTTGAATGAATCTTTTTTGTACTTTTATAATATTATAATCTAATGATTTTATGGACAGGAGTACCAATATTTAGTTTCTTTGGCATTTTCTTCCTCCCACGACAATGATTTTTTAATATTATATTGTGTAGTCAATCATTTGCTGTAAAGAGGAGTCGTACATAGACAACTCTTGTCAATCATGGGCACCATAAAAATGCACATTGAATTTATCCAATAAATTTTTCATTATGAGTAAAATCCATTCATGATTTTGACATCTTTGAGTTATTGGGATATTAATTCTGTACTAATATCCTCCTGTCTCGGCTGTTTATAGTGTGATGGGGTGGAAAGGTTCAGAACAGAATTACAATCGAGTTTGTATGTTTAAATGCATGAATCGATTTTTTTGCATGAATTTTTTTCGTGTCAATAATTGTCAAGTAGTATTATAATTTTGTATTTATTCAGTTGTGGTTTCAACATTCTTTAGACTTTAGAATTTAAGCATGCTTATGATAATATTATGTTATGTCGTGTGTGTTTGTAATATAAATCCCTATGCATTAACTGTTTGTCTAATAAGTTTGATTGATGTTTGAAGGTTTTGTTCGTCAGCATCAACACCGATGATGAAGATCACGGCCGTATCTTGGAATTCTTTGGAATGAAGAAAGAGGAAGTTCCAGCTGCTCGTTTGATCAAGCTTGCCGATGAGATGGCCAAATACAAGCCAACCACCGCTGTCCTTGAGGGTGATGGTACCGCCATGAGAGCTTTTATTGAAGAATTCTTAGAAGGAAAATTGAAGCAACACCTGTTGAGTCAAGATGTACCAGAAGACTGGGACAAAAACCCCGTTAAAGTTCTAGTCGCATCAAACTTTGATGAAGTTGCCTTGGATAAAACAAAGGATGTACTTGTAGAATTTTATGCTCCATGGTGCGGACACTGCAAGCAGTTGGCCCCCATCTACGATAAAGTACAATATTATTTTAATTTTTACAATAATAGTATGTAAGAATTCAATATGACTTACAGTATGTATGGTACAGATATGTATGTATAACATTTTTAAATTTTTTGTTTCACTTGGTTTTTTGTAGTTGGGAGAGAAATTTAAGGATAATGAAAATATTGTCATTGCCAAAATGGACTCAACAGTCAATGAGTTGGAACACACCAAAATCAACAGTTTCCCCACTATCAAGTTGTTCAAGAAGGGAGACAATCAGGTACATTTCATTTTCATACATGTATCAATAATGAATCTATGCATAAATTATGTTTCCTTTATATTATCACCAAAATTATATTCGAGCGCAATGCAATATATAGATACTAGAGTAATATTATTAGGCATTTGATTTTCCATTAATAAGAGTTTTATGACTTTCAACGGAATAAGTAGCTTTGGATAATATAGTTATTATGACAGTTTTATCGCGTTCAACGTTTTCTTCCTTTATACGTATATTTTATCATTTTACCATTGATACCTGCTGTAATTTTTCATCATCATTCTATAACATTTCATGTAGCGAAATATCTTGGATTTAATTATTGACGTTTAAATTATGAATCAAAACAAAATAGGTTGTCGAATACAGTGGTGAACGTACATTAGAAGGTTTGTCCAAATTTTTGGAAACCGACGGATCATATGGACAAACCGCTCCAGACCAGGTAAAATATTGTCCAGTTATTTTGTACTCTGATTTGAAATAGAGTACTGACTGGCAACTGGTAGCACTCACTGGACATGTTGGTCTTCCTCCACAGTTTGACGTAGATTATGTGTAGATACTTTTTTATAACGCATGTACATTACTATGAATAGTAGTTGTTGTTATTGTAGTAGTTTCAAGGACGGTTTTTCTTTTTGTAGTTTTTTCCACTCTCTTCACATTAATCTTTCTTCTATATGTAAACGTAAATCGGTAAAAACTAACACCTTATATACTTATAGTGTCTATTATGAAATATGTACCCATGCACATACAGTATTAATCCTGACCTACTAACGTAATGCATGGTAGTAGTTTAAACACTTCTAACTTCAGCTGGCTGTTAATAATATTAATGTTTGCGCGCACTGCCGTATGCACATATTAACCTTGTATTTACTGCTTAACTTTTTTCTTGAAAAACTAACACACTCGATATCTAGGTCGTAGATTATACTGGCCCGAGAACGTTTGAGGCTCTTGAAGACTTTCTTCTTGGAAAAGAGGAAGAAACGGTAGTGATTTTTTATCCCTTAAACGGTTGTTTATGCATTTAATTTTATGCTTCATGTCTTTGTATAATATTATTATTTTAGTACGAGAAAGCTTTATAGTTTCTTACATATGTGTATGTAAATGCTTTGCGTAAAATTTGCTCATAGTACTTTTACTATACCAGCTTTTCCTTAAAGATTTAAAACCTTTTGAAGCCCTTAAGAGTATGCCCTGTATGCTATTTGAAAAGTTGCTAAACGCATTATTCTTGTCGCTTATTTTAATGAGATATATGAGCGGCATACATATTATGCTTAACAGTGTTGAAATAACAACCACTGTTGCACATACTTAATGTGTTTGTGGAGTACAATGTGATTCGATAAGGGGGAAAAGTACAACTTGTCCATGAATAATCGTCAGTCAGTATGTTTCTTGATCGTAAAACTTTACATGTTACATGTTTTTATATTATACAGAATTTCATTTTCGAATTAAAATATGTATTTAATATTAATTCCGTGCTTTGTCTCATAAATTATTCTTTAGGGAGAAGAAGAAGACGAAGATGATGACTCACCAAAGAAGGACGAATTATAAATATATTCCTAAAACTAATATATTTATTATTATTTAAACAAAAACCAACATACTATTTTGTTTAATCGTAACGGACAACGTTCATCCAATTTACTACCACCATCAATTTGTCGGAAGAAAAAAAAAGAACTCGAATTAGAAATAGAGAGTGAGAGAGAGAGAAAGAGTGAAGGAAAAGAAAGTGACGAGATAATTGTTTCCATTTCAGCGATTCCACCAGTTACTAGTGAAAGATAACCTATTACTAGTACATGTAACCCGGTCGTTAAGTTGATCACCATCGTTTTATTAATTAAATTTGATTTGTTACATTGAAAAATAATAATGATTATAACACATATAGACATTAATAGCTTCATGTTGTATTAAGAAAGCAAAACAAAGTGGACGAAGACTACAAACGAATCAAAGAGAAAGTGTTGATAGTTTGTAAGACATGTGTGAGCTCATTATGTATTTTGTCACCACCATCATTGTCCTTTGATTCTACGAGGAAAGAGTGACTTATTGAGTGGTTGAAAAAATTAATTATTACATAATCATGTATTGTAATATTTGATAATAATAATTATCACGTTACTTATTATTTATTATATTATGATGTAGATATTATATGTAATATGTATGCATATGTAATCTAGTGTCTAGAAGAACAAAGTTCTCTGCTTAACATTCTACATATATATAAATATTTAGTATTTTATTACAACATTATATATACGAAGATTGTTGAGAGCATTGGAATCAGATATATTCATGTATATCGGTGTGATGAAGAGAAACAGTGTATACACAAGTTTAAGATTTTGAACTCTCATAATATTGTTTTTTTGAAATGAAATAATGTCATTTTTTTTGTATTATTTGTATTTTTTTAAAATGATATATTATGCAAAGACAGAAAAGTCTCAACTCCTCTGTCCCTCTTCATCTACATCTCTCTCCGTATAATATGAAGTACTAATAATTAGCTCTTTGCAGATAATGATGTTTATTCTCATTATTATTTTTTTTGTTGTTGCGTTGTTTTTGTAAAGTAGTAATTTGTGCTATTATTTATTGGTCAGTTATAAATATGTATATCATATTATACAGATACGGTTTGAATTTTGTAAACGTGTATGCAATATGTAATTATTATATTTCAAGCAATGCTAACGTGATCATACGTCTTCGCTGATCGGTGATTATATATATTGAGATTGTTTCTACTTGTTATTTACATAAGATAGAAAATATTGTTGTCATTACATTATATTATATTATTGTCATTAATATGAGTAGTGTTTTTTTTTCTTTAATCTGTTTCTCTCATCTTGTCAGATTATGTAGAACGCTTTGCGTTTAGGCGAAAGTTATAGTCGAGATAAGGAGACGAACAAGAAAAAGGGAGAAGAAAAAAGAAATTATTTTTGATAAATTCTACATTTGTAGTAAGTGAACAATGGTATAAAAGTAGAACAAACAAGCGTAAAAGCAAGATAATGTCGTTAATTTAGTATTACTTTTTGTTGTTGTTTTTTACACGTAAAAAAATGAAAGAACTGCTCATGTATGTATCTACATATTTCTTGTTGTTGAATTTGTCGTTGCAAGTTACGAGGGAGTCTGTAGGGTATTTTTCTTTCTATTTTGGTCAAGGGGGGTTATTTCTGTAGGTCCGTGTAGAAGACACTTTTATGTAGACAAATCTATTTAGCCTTTAAACTTTTTTCCCCTAGAAACAAAACATGAACCTTCTTTATAAATTTCCTTGGTTGGTTGACGTTTAAACTCTTTACTTATACACACTTCACACTGATTTGTATTTAACTACTATTGTTTTTATATAATATTAGTTTATATGCAATCAACTATTACTACTACTCCTGCTACTTCTGTACTGTATCGTATTATAGAACAACCACAATTATTATACAATTATTATTATTACTATTACCTAATACTGTGACTGAAAAGTACAACAAGTGAAGACAAAGTCAAGCAAGCAACAAGAGTGAATGTTGAAGACGTAAGAAGGAAACAAACCTAGCATCTTTACTTTATATACTACTACTACTACAACTACTACTATGTACGTTGTCCATCGTACTTATTCTACACAGTGTATCTTACTACAACTACATGTATAAAATATGTTATATATATGATTGAATCCTGTTTGTCTGTGGGAGCCAAGTGTGTGATCGTGTGTGCATGAATGAAAGTGTACATGAAGAAATGAATGATGATGAATCATGAACATTTAAAAAAAAGAAAGAGATGTGATTATTATTACTACAGTTTCCGCTAAAAAAAACTTAAGATAATGCATAAAAAATAACAGAAAGAAAAAAATAAAGGGGTGATGATTAACTAAAAAAATGACGACTAATTACATACTTTTTTATTCATGTGTCATTCAGTTACATATTTTATTTTTGCTCCCGTTTTTTCCATCAAACTTTTTCAAACAAAAATATTTTTAGTTCAATTGCTGTTGTAACATAACACAACAATATATATTCTATATTCTATACTTACATACATTTTTTATAGCTCATATGTCATACGCTATGTCTAACGAACTTAGACAATGACGAATTCTTCCGTTGGGCATATTGTATATCATACAAAGTAGTTATTAAGTATGTAATATGCACATATATTTACGTCGACACAATTTGAGATTTCTCACAATATAGGTATGCTTAAACGAGTATACAAAAATTTATTTAAATATAAATATTAAATGTTAAACTGTCCTAATAACACAGGACACTGCTTTCGATATAATGCGTATCCAATAATATAATTTCATCTTTACATAATGTATCTATGTCCTTATACTAAATCTGTTAAAACATACACACTTAACCTAAATCAACGTTAAATGTTTTCATAATTGGTTGAAGGCCTCAATATCTAGAAGGAAGTTAATATTTTAGTACATATTATGTTAGTTTTAGAATGCGGCCCTTTTCAGGTTATGCATAAAATATCATGATTTTTCTTGCTCATTTTGTATCCTTGCATCTTGCATCCAGAGATTCCTTTTGCATTACTGCATGTACGCAGTTCACAGTAATGTTTAATTATTGATTTCATGGTAAAGTTAGTTGCAGTATTATTTATGTATTTTTATGTGAGTTTCAAAATCTATGTGCTAAAGACAATGCGCCATTAACTAGAGAAAGGTGAAAGTTCATTCACAGAAAGTGTCAAAATGTGCTCATTGTCTATGTATGTGTAATGTGTATGTAAAAGGAGTAAATGTCTTACATGAACGTATAAGTAGCTCAAATTAGCTCGCTGTTAGGTGTTGATGATATCAGTAGTAAAGAGAAGCCAGAACGTAATAATATCAAATATGAAAGCCGGTATGTAATGAGCAAACCATGTTTGGAAGTAAAGTGTTTAGTTAAAGCAAACCATACAAGTTAGTAAGTTCCAAATGTCTAGTCTATGTATTACCGAAAAGAAGCTGTAAAAAAGAAAAACCACCGTTGCTACCTTTCTCATTGTTATCATTATTATTGCTGAGATTATTCTTTTGATTATTTTTGTTATTACTATTAGTTCCATTAGGCTGAGGTAGTTTTTTGAGTAGAATATTAAGGTTGGTCGATACTTCTAGACCGGGCTTCAAATTTGTGGCCTTTTTCGACCAATTAAATTTGATAGACTTTGAGTGCCACACGAGAATCTACCAGAAAGAGAACAAGAGATTATTTAATTTAATCAAGAAAAGTTGTATTTTATTCAGAACTGGTTGGTTGGTTTTTACCTCTGTACAATTGCGTGCTAAAGGTTGAATTTCATTCAGGCTAATACCCAAGCTCCGAAGAATAGCGTCTTCTTCATAGCCTGCTACCCAAGGCATGTTGGCATTCTTTTTCTAATGCATTGAAAAAATCCATTAATCTTATCTGTAATTAAAAACTTTTCTCTGTGCGAAATACTATAGACTGTAGACTATAATAATAATAATAATATGTATGATACAGTGAAAGCAAAGAAAATACATAGTGAAATTCTCACATCGTGCAGTAATTTTATATTAATTGCAAAGCCTGCCATATCAACCGGGAACTTCCTGTAGGCCCTCCAGCCATCATAAAATCCTGCACATAGTAATTGCCATTATCATTTTTATCTCAACTATCTGGCTCGTATTGTTTTTATATAATATGTAAAGAGCCGGAGTCAGAGAAAGTTCTATGATACAGAAGTTCACATAACAATTTTACATGGAAAAATTTTGATAATATGCATAACTTACCGATGACTCTTCCTTCGCGTACAATGGGTGAGCTGACCCCAAGATCCGTTACTAGGCCGACGGGCCACATACTAACTTTCTTGGTCTTTTGCATTTGTCGAAAACTGAAAACATGAAAACATGAAAAGTTACAATACTTCTGATTTCTGATGAATCGCCATGGAAGTCATCAAAAATTGTCAATAAATCTCATCAAATTTTCAGGAGATTCCACAAGAAAGGATATTTGTTTAAAGGATATTTTGTAATTACATATATTATACACTTTTTGTTAACGTACATTTCACTATCGTATGTGTTATCATCGTCTGCAAAGTAAACGATGCCTTGAACTTGTTTCTCTCGTAGCCAATCGAGAGCAGCTCGTCTTCCTCCCACACCGCGTGGTTTACCTAATAAATTAATTTGATAAATAATCAATAACTCGAAATCATCATGATGACCAAATTGCGTTAGAATCATATGCGTAAATCATATTAACTATGATTTCAATCATGGGAAGGAAAATGGGAGTTGTAGAGAAAAGGATAAGGGAAAGAAAACGAAGAAACGAAAGAAAAATACAAGAAAAGAAAAGAGTAGAAACGAAAGCAATCCGAATGGCGATTTATATATGTTTAGTAACTCACCGACTACCTTATTAAATACAGTGGGTTTGACTGATTTCAATATACTATAGTTTAGATTGAATCGATTTAAAAATCGATCCAGTCCAGGTGTCTGTCTATCGACATCCTCGACGATGACCCAATGGATTATGCGATTAACTAGGACGATAAAACAAACGCTAGCTCAGCTTCAATTCTCAGTATAGTGTTTCGTAGAAAATTATACAAAAGATGTAAAAACAACTCTGAATTTTTTATTACCTCCGAATATTATAGTTTATATAGGAATTTTTAAATCCATAATTTATATACATATAGGTAAATACATACCTTGAAGGAGAGCTTGAGCGAGTCGCGTGAGTTCGGGGATTTGCTCCGGTCGATTGTACGTCGGGGTTACCACATAGACAATATTATTCTTGGTCACACTTGAGGAAAAGGGTAACAATAAATTATTCACATTAATGCTAGCTTCTGCATAGTGATGGTCATTCTTATCGCCGTTGCCAACTACTGGACTATCTGTCGATTGACCTAAGACTCGTCCATTATTATGACTGTTGTTGTTGTTGGTGTCGTCGTCGTTGGTGTTGCCATGACTGACATTGGTATTTCTATGGTTATAGGCATCATTGTTATGACTGTGGAGGTTAAAACTCTCCTGGCTGACTTGATTCGACCCGATGTACCCACGGACATTGGAATTTGGATTAAGTTGTACGAACGACGGATCCACAGACGGATTTAACTGCTGAGACACCACAGTCAAGTCACACAGATCTATGGTCTCCTCTCGATTCGCAATCACAATGAGAGTTGTGAGAATTCCCAAAATAAACAAACTAGTGTTGACGAGGATCGTCCGGAAATGAAACATTTTAAAGGAACAAAAAACCCATAGTCGACGACAAGTAAAAAATCTGTTAGTCATAGGCCACCCCTAAACTAAGGCCTATGTTCAAGTACATATATGTATATTGGAACACCAAAGAACACCAGCTAATTATGCAATGAACTGACTTGTTAACAACTTGCGTTAACAATTTCTCTCAGTTTTGAACCCTATTTTTATGTATGTTCACCCCTAAATACTCGATTTATTAATGTTATTTCCATGTCCAGGAGAGAGACATCGAATGTATTCGTCACTTGGTTGGTACAGTTCAAACCTGGCAGAAAAACATTCCGAATTCTCCTCCTCTGCATATCATGTTCATTTGTTATGTAATACACTTCGGATAGCTCCGATATTACCCGTAGCACATGCAGCCAGCCTCTATAAGTACATACATAAATACTTGTATGTCCCTTATTATAAGAGTTATGCAGGCATAAGGCATAGCACTATCTGAATGGAAAATCCTGGTGTTCGTGCGCAGATACCCTTTTCTCATGCACCCGGGTAGTTTTTTCAACTTTCTAACCGTCATCTGTCCCTTCATGCAACTTTTTGTCTTAAGTCACCCCGAAGCCTGAGTCGAGTGGAAACAAACTGAAATTCTTAAGTGCGGACTGTAGAATAAAATGTGAAATAAATATGTGAGACTTGAGACTATAGAATTTTTTCAAAATTATTCTTTATTTATTTCCTCTGCTTTGCTTTTGATTGGGTTTGATTGTAACAATGACATAATATTAATAATATGTATTTTATTTTATATAATTATTATTACTAAATATGCATAACTATATAGATCTTTATTTTTATATATAATATGTATTTTCAACATTAAATACTATTTCAATATGGGTATGTGTGTGTGTGTAAATACATAATTATATTGTTTGTTGTTTTTTCGCTTTTTTCTTCTTCGACACTTTTCTC
>JAQIVE010003620.1:0-16338 GCA_034698285.1 Sminthurinus bimaculatus | reverse complement strand
CAAAAAAAGTTTTTTTTCAACATATTCCCAAAATTTCAGGTACGCCTGGGCGTACTTGACGTACATGTAGCGCGGCCTCTGCCGTGTGTTCATTTCTAAGGAAAAAACTGAAAAGAAACTTGCTACGAATAAAACATCAAAAATGGTACTGAAACCGCCATTTTTCAATCCTAAGAACTTGCTAGATATTTCTTGCTAATTTTACTAACTGCGAGCATGGTATTTATATTTGTGCAATGTGCACCAATGTACAAACAAAATCTACCTCCGTATTTATTCATTCACATTTTACATTTCACCACCATTGAAAACTTCTGTTTTTCTTGAATTTTCTCTCCTGATCTTATGCACACAGTCATGCATGGGAAGACATGAAAAGGGAGCCGAGTCAAATAAATTCTCGGAAATACTCCAGGAAACCACCAGGAAATTTAAATTCTACCAACAACATGATGCAGCTAGCTGAGTTCCGAGAAAGGAAAAAACACGAACTGTACGAATACAGTGTACAAATTCCTGGACCTGGACATGTATGCATATTGTATTGAAGAATCCAAGTCATACCTTTTTTATTCTAGGTTTTTAGTTTGGTTTTGGTTTTCCTACTTTTCTTCTCTACCACTATAGAGTCTACTACGGAGACAGACTCGAAGGATTTGACAGGTTTTTGGACAGAAAAACTTGACTACTGGCAGAATTTTTTTTCCGTCTGGGTTTTGTTGATTCAACTTTGACTTGATACATCTATCATCCGTGCATATATACATCTTTATGTATTGACATTATACTACTTATACATACGCTATACGTATCGACATACGCATAAAGAGAAATTGCTTTCACTCGATTCCATTCCATAAGGAGTCAACTGAGTTTAAAACTGAAGAAGAAGAAGAAGAATTTGAAATGTTTCACTATGTATTTCATATCCCAATGTTAGCATTTAGATACCTATACTCTATACACATTTCGAAGCGGATTTTCTAAACGACTGACTTCATTCAACTAGAAGTCCATAACATTTTACTTTTTAGTCAACAAACTGGAGACAAAGATTAATCCATTCTTGAAGGAAATTTATTCCGGCAGTTGGAGTGGCCAACCAAGAGTAGCGACAGTAGAAATGCGCCTTACCCTACATGTACGTGTATACATAGTTAACATGTACCATATACCTGCAACCTGCATGCAAGATAGATGAAGAAACTGCTTGACATAGTACACCATATATAGTATATAGATAAACACACCTATATATAATATGTATATGTCAATGGCTAAGTCAACGCATACTTATACCGAATTGCTTGAAAAGGAAAAGTCACTCACCTAAATTCCTTTCCCTCAAAAAATAGGAAAGGAGAGAGTAGTTGGGAAAGCATCGCCATTATTTTGACTTGCGGTCTAGACTCAAATTTCTTTCCCTAGTCTATATATAAATACATCTATACAGTTTAAACTGTCAAGAGTATTAATGCCAAAACGTTTTTCTCCGACCAACCAATCTCCTTTTTAGCTGAATTATTAGTTATAAAATTAAACACCAAACAACGTTCGATCCAATGAGGAAACGGAGAAATTTGTTTCCTATTTAAGTAAAAAGCCTATCAAATACATACATATAAATAAATATTCTCATGAAATAGTATTTAATATTACCTGAAACTTTATTGTCAATCAAAAATCAAAACGGATCCTCCAACTGATAAGGTAATAAACGTGTGACTTTTCCTTAATTGAAAATTGCATGCAAAGGATGTTCAAATGAGATGTGTGTGCGTAATTGCACGTCTTAATGGTTCTTTTCTCTTTTTCTTGTCCCCTCTTTTCTTTGGCATGTATTGAAACCCAACAATAATTGCACAAGTGCAGTTAGAGTAAAACATAGTGATTGCAATCATGCGAGAAAACCGTCCTATTTTACTTTTGCTTGTGCGTTCAACAGTGTGGTTGCCTTTCGTCCAGGGTTAATCAAAAATCTTTTAACCTGTATTTTCTCCTTTTTGAGAGCTATTTTTTGTACGTATGAAATTTTTACAACTATATACATACATGGTATTAGATGGCTGAGTAATCGGGAAAAGTCTCAATCTCAGTCCATAAAACATAAAAGCAGTTTTTCTGCACAGTTCTCAGAGTCTGCATACTCTTTTTCTGAGCCATGTTTCCATACAATAATTTTGGTACAGATGAAGGGAAAAACAGTTCCAAAAACCTGCTTGTCTCAAGATTTTTGCAACTTTATTGTTTCGATAGAGCTCAAAATCCCCAAGACTTTACAAGATCAGGAACAAAATCAAAATTAAAGCCCTTCGATAACACCAAAATATAGAGCCAGCCCATACAATCAGATGAGAGCCAGGAAACGAAGCCTTTGGGGCAAAAAGTCAAAACAAGTTCCAGGTTAATTTTTTCGACATTTCGATTTACATGACGCTCTATTAAAATTTATTATAAATATCGTTCTTTAGAGCCAATGCATTCATACTTGAATATGTACATAACATGATGTACTACATGAAATTTCTCTAAAAATATAGCGGAAATCCTGCACTCATTGTCAATTTACTTGATCAAACATTTTTTTAACCACAGGGAATTCTTCACTTTCCTCATTTTTTGAATTTACTTAACTATTTAGCGGTTACGGTAAAAAATCGGAACTAAATCTACAGAAAAGTCAAGGCATAATGCAAACCTTTGTGCAATTTTTTTTCTTTTACACTATCTTTCTATAAGCAAAAGTACAAACGCCAAACTTCCTTGAGATAGGGCTTACTGCTAGACATCGGACAATGGAAAATAAAAATTTTCTTGTGAACTCTCTGATAAAATTAATATGTACATACTCTGCAGCGTGCAGAGCTTTGGTGACTTTTGCCGAGAAAAATGCAACTAAGTATTTCCGACCACATACAGCATATATTTTTGCACAATATGTATGTATGTATGTATGCTGCAATGGGGAATAAAAATGATTAGAAAAAAAGCAAATCCTCGGATGAAGACGACGAGAGAAAAACTATGGGAAAGCGAACAAACGAAGGAGACGAAGACAAGCAATTGAAACAAAAAAATAAAACCGGCTTTAGCCAAAAGAGACTTTCTTCCTTTTTTTTCGTCCACAAAATGAGTCTCTCGTCTAACACAGTTTCCCATTTCATTTCTCCAAATAAATACAAATCCCACATTGTTACAAGGGCCGAGAGAGAGAGAGAAAGAGAAAGAAAGGAAACAATGGAGAGAGTGAGATTGAGAGAGACAGTCTCTCGATTAAAAATAGAAACAGGCAGAAATCTCTGGAGAATACGAAAAGTGTTCAATAGACTGGAATTGTATGCGAAGTGAAAGGACGAGACATGGATAGAAAGAAAGAATGAAAGAAAAATAAAGACAGATGAAGAATAAAAGTAGGGCTGCCGTTTGTTCCCTACAGATAATGTACAATGGGCTATAATGTTACGTAATGTATAAAATCTTATACATGCATAATGCATATATATATAAATAATATGCATAACTTACCGCCGTTTTCATCAGAGTCATTCGAATTTATACTACTAAGAACACGGTCGCCGGTCGCAGGGACACAACCAGCAGTGATTAGCTCACTGTCGAGAGGCCTCCAACTCCCATCCGTTTCACACTTTATTCGCCCACATTGAGGAAGATGTGAGCAATTAAGTGTGTAGCCAAAATCACATATGGACTGCATCACGGTACCCACGGGGTAGACTGACGCTGAGGCGGACGTTGACAACAACGAGGAGGTTGACGAGGACGACGTCGATGACCCAGCTGACCACGAATCACTACTAGCTATCGTGTATGTCCCCAAAATAATTGATGGCGGTCTCAGGCAGTGGCCGTCCAGATGGGGTACTGTAAAAATAAAACAAACAGGAAAAAACATTAGTTGCATGTACACATATGTATAAATACGGTACAATGGGATTGTGGTTTATTCCTATAATTATTTTGTAGAGGTAGAATGCCTTGATTTCCCTTGATTATGTTGCACACACGTGACTCACGTGATGTGAGTATTATTTACTGTTGGACAAATCAGGAATTCAGTTTATTTATTTTTCTTCTAGCCTATCAGAAAATTCACAAACATACATGTATATATATACATGTACATGTGTAGTTACGAGCAGGTGTTCTGACAGTGTCGATAGTGTTTTTTTCTTATTTCCTAGATGCAAGCTTCCGCAACCCGCAATGTGAAGCTTGCACATCTGATACCCGTGGAAAAAACGAACAGGGAATTCGCTTTCGACTCGATTCCGCTTTATTCTACTCTACTGCTTTATAATGTGTGTAGTGTGTACATTGTATGTACATTGTATTAAAGATGGAAGGTGGAAGACCTGCTGTGAAAAGTGTCAGGGTAAAAGTTATATTTTTTACACAATAAAATGAAAAATAAATAAAAGTGCTTTCAGTATCACACATGCACCGGAATTCCAGGCAAGATTCACAACTTTTGCCTCTTAATGAAAAACCTACAAGTGCAGATGCTGGTGTAGATGTGAGATATTTTGTGACCTTGGTTGATAACATTTCAGGGGAAAAATCAATGAAAAAACCTGAAAAACTTTATTCGGTGATTATTTATTTATTTGTGTATATGCACACGTACATAAAATACGACGGACAATTTCACGGATTTCTGAGTTTTGCTAATGGAAAAATCTCAGTATTACCCTCAAGAAAAACATTATATAACAAGTACGGATATTATGCTGTAACTTTATTAAATTCTTTTGGACGCAGTAAAAAATCTCGATAAAAGATGAGCTGAGATTTGAGATGTGTGTATGTACGTGCATGCGTCTTCTTCTTTTGGTAGGTATTAAATTTGATTTGAAATCTGAATCTGGCCCTTAACCTTGACTCGAGTGGAAGAAGATCTTGGATAAAATTTGTTGAGAGCTATACCCCAACGCATTAAGCTTTTTTCTCGCTCGATATCACTCCAATTTTTTATACATACTTGCCCATTATCCCGTTTTTTTTCTTTCTCCTGTCATTTTCCATTACGTCGGCAATCAGAAAACATACATAATACATATAGGATGAACTTGATATTGGTCAAGAAATCCACTCTCTTATACACGGTGTAGAATTCACTATAACACTTGTTTTTATGACTATCATCACCATAATAATATACTAATAACTAAATATCTAGCTGCTACTGATATTTGTCTACCATTGTCCACAATGGTAGAAATGTAGGCTTTAATGTGGATGCTAAACTTGAAATTCAATCGTCAGAGCGCAGTGCCCATTTTCATGTGAACCTAGGCCATGTGGCGCAAATATTTGTATTGGCACACAAGAAAATTTTAAGAAACTTGGGCTTTTTATTATCGAGCAACCGAATAGCAAACACAAATATAATGTACGAAAAAGAAAATGTGTCTATGGCTGTCATTGCATTTTTTACCATTCACTCAAGTCTGCCTGTAAGTATAATATGTACAGAGTGCATTGTACATACCTATATTTGTATTTTATAGGATAATGTTCACGTTTGTTACATAGAGAGAAAAGTGCTCTATTCATGTTCCAAGTCTCACAAGGCGAGTCATTTCCCTTGGTCGTCTATACTTACATAGAAAACTACACCAATGTGTCGCTTTCTCGCTCTTTTCTGTTGGTCGGAACCAAAATAATTGACTATAAAGATTTATGTGCTCTGTTCAATGAGCCAGATAGAATATCTCCAAGGATTGGCGATTGTGCACACTCTCAAATACACACATATGTACATACATGTATGTATGTGTGCAATACACACGGGTGGGAATAGCCCATCTATTTTATTCCTCGGCCCAAGCCAAAGTCCAAAACCAGAACCCGATCCAGATTCAGATCTAGCCCTAGATTCAGAGTCGGATGTATATGTGTATGTGAGTTAGAATTACGGAAGGCGGCGATCAAGAATCAGAGCTCGGTGTTGGCCACCCACAAAAAAGCGTTTTCCGCCACGTTTCCCATTGAACATTGAACGCAATCTTTTTTGCTCAATAATTCCCATGTAATGTGGCCAAATTTAACATTTAAAAGGGATTAAATTAGTTTATTGGTTTTTTGTGCAAGGGTAATTTATTATGGTACGACTGAGCAACCACCAGTTACACAAACTGAGCATACAAAAATCCAAATACGTAGTACATACATAGATTAGTACAAGGATTAAATTGAGCTTACTTTTATCTCGTAGGGAGAATATTGTAAACAAATACTGGCATAAAATTACAGATTTTTTACGCTCATCTAACAATTTTAAGCATCCGTGCGTGTATAATTTTAAGATGAATATCAATCAATCGGGAAGGTTCCAAATCTTTTACGTTTATCTATTATTTATCGACTATTATTTGTATCATTATTATCGACCTATTAATTTTAAGGCGATTATTATTGTTGTATTCTCAAGTTGAAGACGGACAATAACATTAGATGACGAACTGATCTGAAGGAAAGAGGGAAAAACAAAAAGCCGGCGGAAAAGGAGTTAAAGCGCGTGGCGTGTTTGACTTGGAAAAATTATAGTTATTTTCGCCAGTGTAAATTGCCGTGTTGAAGCTAAATTGAATGTTGTTTCTCTCTCTCTCCTTTTAAATTATGATTTAAGAAGATTTGACTAATTCTATAAGTGGATAAGGGAAATAATAATTTAAGAGTCCGATCACGGATTTATCACGGTATGTATCTTGTTTCTTTTTCTTTATGTGAATGTATGATCACGTGAATAGAGAATACACCTAGTTATAAATTGGAGTACTTTATAGTTCATCCTTCCGTTCTTATCAAGGTTCGTGTCTCAAATATGAGAGTCCCGAAGGCACTGACTTCATGCATTATATGCCCTTTAATTATTAGTACAGAGTACAAGCTTATGCTTTATATTACGTTTTATACGAGAAGCATACCTACATGCAACTATTTTGATGAAGTCTATTTTTATTTTTACGGATAATTGATAATCAACAAGGTACATATCATCTTAATATGTGTTGTACATATACGCATATATGTATTGCAGAACTTGATTCTCCATACATATGTATATGCCGTGCCATGCATTTAATTTAACAATATAAAGAAAGAGCGAAGCAATATGGGCTGGTATCGAAAACGAGAGATTCCTTTGGCTTTTTGATCGCCCGCTTTTCGGTAACTAACAAACAAACCTCATACAAAAGTAATTAAATGATACGAGAATGTTTTATGGGCATCCACGATCCAATGGTGATAGCAATATCGATTTAATTAAAAGGATACTGTGCCGAGTACAGTGGGAGGGAAAACTTTTTGATAAACACAACAGAAAAAGTACAATGGAAAAACTGGAGAGCCCCAGCTTTACTTCACACACGCCAATTCAAAATTATATCTACGTTGTAAAAAAAATTCGTTTTTAATTTGCTTTCTCCAGTTTAGAGTATTGAAAGCTATGGCTTATCTGCACGTGAGACTATGCATGTTAAGATATACTTGCATGCATAGTACATTCAAACCATGGCGTACTATATGCTTTCCAATAAAATGTGTAAAAAGAAGAAAGTGAAAGACGAAGGAAGAACAGGTAAAAAGTTTTTGGCTCGGGTTTCACTAAAAAAGCAGGCTGGCTATATGTACGTACATATCATGTTTGTCACAAGCCAAAATGACTGTCAAGTTTTCCATTAGTGGGAACGTTCTCGTTCTCGGTCTAGGTGCCTTGTTGGGTTTTATTCAGCCGTCCGTTGCATCGTGTGCCAAACTCAATTTACCTTATTATTAAATTGGAAAGTTTAATAATATTCGTGCGAGAGCGTCATCAAATCCAATTATCACTTGTGTAATTCGTAATTCCCCGGTGTCGGCCGGCCGGTTCTCTCTCGCTCTCGCTCTGAGTGTAAATTCATGGGTCTCATGAAGACAAAAGACAAAGACGAAGACAGACACAAGCACAAACCCAAACAAACAGTCCAGCTCTACTCATGCACTCCAAGCCTACCTAATTCATCCCTATGCATGTTGAACATTGTATGTAAACTATGTACATTGTACATTGTACATACATACATATAAAATCTCAAAGGTTTCACACTTCAAATTATAACTTGTGGAAGGAGTGAAAAGAAAACTTTGCTTTTATTTTGCCAGGAGAAACAGTTTCAAAACTATTTTATGCATGTTTTCCTAAGAAATTGTGTTCCTTTCCTGAGAAATATAATATGATATTGAACTAACAACCATTTGTAAACTTTCCTTGGAGCTAGCCAAGAAAGGCCAGCTCCATCCTGTCTAAACACAATGTTCAACTTTTTTCAGCATTCATTCCCTGTGACACCATTTTTTCTTTGTCTTTGTCCTTGTCGTTTTTCAAGGTGTTGACTTTTATCGACTTGCGATTAGTTTCTCAACTACATTCAGAAACTATGTTCAGTCATGTGGCTCTGCCATCATCTCTTCGGGTTAATAATAATCACATTCTATTGTAACAATAACAGCAGTAACACGCAAGGATAAAACTGAGATTACAAATTGGAGCTGATTGATGATTTCTACAACAAAAACAAGCGCGTGTGTATCACGATTGTATCGTGCAATAATAGAAAATTCGGATAATCATAACAATAATCATTATTGTAATTTCTGGTGAGATCCAAAGTACAGGCGGGGCAATATGTAATGTTCTTTTTAGCCAGCAGGAAAACGGGTACAATCTGCATTATAAATCTGTGACTAGGGAAAGGAAGAAAGAGACACGCAAGTTTTCATTCATTTCAAACTTATTTCTCAACGCTTCTTGTACATATGCATACACAGTTTTTACTTTTTAATGCCTTTGTTTTATTTTTATTGTAAAATTGTGGTACAAAACGAACATAATAATAATAATACAAAATACAATCGCCGGAATTCCAGAATGTGTGGCATGTGAGAATTTGGATAAGACTTAATGTACACAAAGGCTCACTGCACAATGCCTCATGTGCACAGGAGATCACACGATTAAACAATATTAATGTGGCAGAGCAAGTGTGGAAAATTGAGCTTTGTACTTGACCCCGAGTGTGAACTATGTGAGCCATGTATCATGACCTCCCGGGTCGTCGCCGACACCTTGGTCAATTGTGGTCGCATACATGTAGGATGGGATACTCATAGTATACATATAATAATAATGGTGAAATACCTAAGTATGTATGTATGTATAACCAGTCAGTTCTGTCAAATTTATATGATATGTCTGTACACACAGTTTCCTCAATTTAAAACATGCATGTTATGTATGTGTAAGTATAATATGTACAAAACATATAATGTTTTATACATTGACTTGACTGAAGTGGACACACACAAACAAGAGAGAGCGAGGCGTGAAGAAAAATGTACAACACAAACATTCATATTTCTCCAGGTTTTACAATTGTAGCTGTAAGTACAAAAGTATAATGCACCTTTAGCATCTTGTACTTGATACAAGGAAAATACTTCTCATAAACTGTTTAAGAAACGCATAAAAAATTTAGTATAAAATTGACTCAACTGACAGTCAACAGTCAACACGTTTTTTTATTTCATATTCAACATTATAACCATAAACCTACCCGGTTTTTTCAAATTCCAGTTTTTATTCATACATGCATGTTTATTATTGTAGGCTTAAGCATACATACTTATTAAGTATGTATTATGCACAAGTATTACTTATGCAGCTCATTTTCATTGCAAGTCATACGACTGACATATCCAAATTGTCCACGTTTCAGGTGACCGACAACTGTACATACGGTGTTTCCATGTTTACATACGCTGTGGTGTAGTTACGTACATATATTATGCTTTTCTTTGTACAAGAAACTGGTACAGTGTTGAGTGTTGAACGTCTCGTTTTTTTGTAGTTTTGTGATCCCTTGGTTTTATGGACAATCTGATGTTGAGCTGCTTACGTATTTACTAGTATTTTTCGTTTATATTTAAATTTCAAAGGCAAGCCTTGACGATTTTGCCATCGTCTTATTTATAAGCCTCTCTTTATGTCCAAGCTTTGAAGAGTTTAGACACCTTTCAACAGCAGATATGTTCTTATTGGATATGCATTTTTGTGCGCAAGCTGTTTTCATCTTGGTTTTGACGTGAATTCTGTCATCCGTGTTTTTATTTAAACTTGTTAAATCAATATGTTTAAACATTCTACGGATTTTAAAGCATAATTTAAAACTGCAAAAGAAAAATCGTTCAACTCTAGAAATTATAGATAAAATACATACGTCGACGGAGTTGAACGAACGAAACGAAAAAATTTGATGAAATTGGTACGAACATTGTACTAGGCAATATTATACACATTTTGCCTAAGATTGCAAGTTGTTCATCACGGTTGTCTTCAGGTATAAAAAAATTGTTTGGATATACACTATACTATCTGTCTTTTTCTACGACTAGATAAAAAAATATCTGTGTACAACTACAGAGAAGGTAATCGGTCGCGGATCATCAATTTTCACTTTGATCGTGTGATCTAGTAAAGACGAGGGCGAGATTCGTCTTCGTCACTGACACCTTTGATGTCAAAGGGAAAAAACCGTAAGCAAGCTATCAGTCAAGTAAAAGGTAATAGTCTTCTACCTCCCTCCTCTTTTCCTTATTTTTTTACTCATCATCTTGCTTCTTGCTCTATCTTCTATCCCCTTCTTCTTCAAATTGGATCTTCGTCGTCAAACACACAACACCATAGTATGCAATAAAGGTATTCATGATGATCATTACTCCGCAAAAATAAATGCAAAAGACGAAAGAGCCCCCAATGGAATGTGTCTACAATGCAGACACTAGATAGAAAAATACAATAGAATGCCTACCTGCATTCTTTTCCCATCCCACCGCATATTTGAGAATTGAAAACTGATTGTAAAAGCAGAACAATAAAATTTCCTTCATATTTCACGCACAGATATTAAGGACTGCCTTGATGTATTAGCATAATATTGGATTTGCAAAATTCCAGAATTCCTAACCACATTAACAATAAGATTGCTTTAAATTCCCAGCATTTTTGGGGTTTTTTCAATTTTGATTTCATTTTGATCGTAGATACTTTAGGCCACGGCCTTTCAATCCATTCAAAATAGGTTTATTTGATTTGAATAAAATGTGCATCCAAAGTGTGAATTTTGCCAATGAATTTGTGGAGATTAATTCAAATACAAAAGCTATATCTACCTATACAACTCAACTGTTTGTACTGTGCTGAAATGAAAAATGAAATGACAGTCGCTAATCAACTCTTCATTCATGTACAATTTATAATACAAGCATTTGCCTCATCTTTGTCTGTGTTGCTGTCTCATTCTAATCATTGGATCTACTCAAACTGAATAGTTAAAGTACAAACGAAAGACAACGGCCTGGTAAAATCTGCATATGTATGTCCATTCAACATAAATATTGTAAATATTATATAAATACAAAATACATAACTTGGACTATGGATGAACAGAAAATATCTGTAGAGAATCGTAGTATTAGTTAGTTACATAATGATAATAATTGTAAAACAAACAAAATTATTCTTTGTGCCACCGTAAATACTTCAGAAACTCTGAGATGAATGAAATAGGAGCAAACTTGCCTCCAAACGAAAATAATAATCATTGGGCCAGTCAGACGTCAAATTAAATGCCTCGGGTCAGTTCCACATCTTCTAAACAAAATGCTGCCCGTTTCATCTTTCAGCATTGGCATTAACAATTTGTGTGTATGTATGTGTAAATATCTACTGTGTAGACTTTACATGCTAGATGCTACTCATGATATCAAGATCATAAGCATCAACCTCTCAGCATCAAGAACGGTTCGAACCTTTCTGCTTTTTGTGACTTGTGGGTAAATAACTTGTGCATTGAGATGATTTACAGGGAAAAGCGGTCTCCTGGATTATTTATTATTGCACCTATTTATTTTACTCTCAATATTTTCATCATTTGTTCTTTGACCCTCTGCACAAGATTCGTAGTCGTACGACTTATCATAATCATAATCATACAGCGTGCGAGTACAAAAGTATGGACGAAAGGTAAATAGTAAATAATAATAAGGTAGCAGAGCTCAACTCAGCTAAATAATTGCGGTTGCTTGCTTGCTTTTCATTTTTCATTTCCTGCTCATTCTTTTACTTTTGACTTGAGGCCTCGGCCCCAACAACAAGTGCATAAGTGTGTGTAAGTCAGTCCAGCAGACGGTCGAATCGCATCTTCCAGAGTAAGTCGTTGTAATCTTTACAATATCAGAGGATGAACAATGAACAACCATTACTGTTGCTGAACACAAAAAGGCGTGTAATGAATGAGGTAATAATATAGCCCGTCGTCTCCTCGACTTGCTCCAGTATCCAGCATATTTTCCAGCAACCAGCAGTAATGAGTGTGTATTGGAAAAGCAAAAGTTTGCATAAGCAGAACGTCTTATAGAAAGAGATTTGTTCAGATGATTGTTGCGAAAGGGGGAATTTTGACATGCATCTGGCTTTAAGTTACAAGGTCTACTCATTTTTTTGAGTAATAATTCACGACAGATAAAAAGCGAAAGCTGATAAAGAGATTCGATTGAAATAAGAACACATTTTTTGTGCGTGTAAGCATAATAAGTGTAATAATACAAAGTTAACCTCTCTTGCTAGATACGCTGCTCCCTGCTCACCTAATGTATGATGTGATAAGCACATAAATTAAAAACCCTATCATTTGTCGGTTTCAATGCCACGTGAATTTGATGGGCTTGCACTTGAAACCCGGTTCTGTTTGCAGGAATATGGACTTATCGAAATATCAAAGCAAAGTTGAAGTTGAAATCGAAGCCACTTGAATTTTCCCTTATTTTTATCTACAGACACTTGGCTGGCGGCTTGTTGGTTGTTGATAGTCACAACTCCCAGACTGTAGGAAGTAAATCATGTGAACTTGTGTGTACAGAAACCAAGGAGCCATATCATCTCCTGTATATAATGCATATCACATCAAGCATAGTTATCGATTTTAGCGGAGAAGAAAGTGACCAAGTTCCAAGTACATATCTCCATGCTGGAATTTAGACCTAGCAAAGATCCAAGTCAAGACGTTTGTTTCCGCCTGATAAGAAACTTGGACAAGTTGGAAAATTTGAAAAATGTTTTATTTATTGAGATTTTTCCACGTCACCAATGAAATTGGCCAAAACCCCCATTTTTCACTCCATTTCACAAACCTTCAGCATTTTTCCAATTTTTTATTAACCTTCTATTCAATAAAAGCAGTCAAGTTTGCTATGAAAGTACGTTTCATCTGCACATATTTTGTGATTCATTTTCGTCTAGGAATTTGAAAATTTCTCACAAGCATCAAAGTTGAACATTAAGTCGAAAATTAAGGAAATATAATAAAAAAAGTAAACCACAAAAGCCAGAGGTCGGTTCTACCACAAAATTATAAGCTGCAGAAGTGAGACCTATCGCCAGTCAATTAATGAACGAGGGAAATTTTCCAGAAAAAACGTCCATCGCCTGCCATCGATGTGATGGAGCTGAAGCTGAAACTATCGATATAACTGATTGTGAGGTAGTTTCATAAATAGATTCTATTTGATCTACCTATGTATACAGTATATTGTACATATATGCACCTAACTACAGTCTGCAGTCTTGATTCATCCAAAATGAAAAACTTTTTTTTCTTTTCTCCATTTTATCCCCTTTTCTCACTTTGTCCCTTGCTTTCTTCCCTTCAATCTTTCACTCTGCCCGTCCATTTGTGTCTTAACAGGGTATTTGGAGAACACCGATGGAATACATATTATGGAGTGTGGAGAGCTGTTGGAATGACGCTTGGGTCGTTTACTTTCTACCGTTTCATTTTTCTTCTTTGTACCTACGGTGGAAACATCTAGGATCCAGGGAGACGAAGAAGTAGAGAAGAAGACGGGAGAGAAATGTAATTAATTTGGCGTCTACAGTTACCTCCGTAGATTATACTCTGTGGACAACGACTCGCCCTCGCTTTCTCTCTACTCTTTCTATACTCTGAACTTTGGAGTTTTCCAACAAATGAGTCAAATTGAAATGTAGCCATCTAGAGACCCAAGACCAGGGAATTCCACAAGTTAACGAGTCAGAAGAGAATCTTTCTGCTTTCTCTCCTTCTTTGGTCCACTCGCCATTCTCCTTCCCTAAAGACCAGTCTTAGGGTTAACGTTTTACCTGAACTTAACTTATAGCAGTATAAGTTGCTTGTCTTAAGAAAAGTGAGTCTTCTTCATGGTTCTTGGCTTTTCCCCTCTACAAGTTTTCAAGTCAATGTTGGGTCCATGTGTATACAGTATACAGGTACACGTAGTACAAGCTTTAAGGAGTCCCCGGCCACTGCATACACATTTCATTCTTATATTGATAGTCACACTTTGAAAAGAGAAATAGATTGTAAGGCGAGTTCTCTCTCCAGTTGACTAACTGCCGATTTTCCACATTCTTGAAATATATATTCAGCAGACTGAACTGGAGAATTGTGAATCGTGTGACTCTTAAATTTCCAGGAATAAGGAGAAGAAGAATGAGTTTAGAGAGTCTTCCTCAAATACAGACAGACACACTACTATCAATGCTCCAATTCTCCAAGTCCACTTTTAGTTTACAATGCTCTATGGATTTGCACTCCTCACATTTTTCTCCCATTTTCCAAAAAAGTTCTCAAAGTTTCCATATGTCTATCTGTCAGTTTTCTCTGGAAATAATAATAACTGTAATATTGGGCAGTCGAGGAGAAAAATACAAGAAAAAGGATTCGTATTTGATTTCCAAATCTGTATTTATACCGTTAAAATTTAATTGCACATACTGTTGTACTTTATAACATTCTATTCGTATGCTGTGAGTACGTACGAATTTATTGGAAAACTTGAGATTTGAACTTTTTCTTGACGTGCTTATGTACAACTCTAATGTATAGTACGGCCCAGACCTCTTTTCATTGTCAAAGTAAACCATTGACTGACGCAGGTCAAAAAACTTTCGACGTTATAAGTGAGATGGCTTTTCTTTTTGGGCGTCGGTCGTTTTATATATTTATATACAAGTTTATTGATTCTCAAGGAATAATTGACTTTGCAAAAAGTCCCTTTTGAGCTGTTGATGCTGGTCCAAATAGAATAGAAGAGTGGGGAAAATTTTCTAAAATAATATTGTACATGAGTCTGACTCACTCTGTCTCTCTTCTAGGTACATATTTCGACTTTTCCAAAGTTCTTCAAATCTCGATGATGTTTGGTGGCAAACTTTCATTAGAAAAAAATAAGTAAAAGAACGTGTTTTGTATAGGTTTCAAAGAAAGGATGTATTGAATGCACTGAATTGAATCGAATTGGATTGAACTGAATTGAATTGCACTTTGCACGATGTTGAGTGGACTCTGAATACACACAAGTCATGAACAAAATTAAAGTAAGGGCATTTCGAGGCCTTTCAAAGCCCTTTTTCTGTATGTACAGAAAAAGTGTTCTTCAAGAAATTATTAAGATTTTGATGGACGTTTTTCTTAGCTATAGTTTCCTCCTTTGGCCGCTGCTGTCTATTTTTCCACCATTATCATTATTATTTTCTCTGCTCACATACCACATACACACCGTACGAACAAAGTTATATTATATCTCATATCGTATCACAAGATGCGATACTACATCTACCATATGTAATATGTAGTGTAGAGCAAACGGAGGGAATTCTGTGGAGGGAAAAGGAAATAGACGTATAATCAAACCAAAGTCCAAAACCGATATCTTATACATCCATATATTGTGTACTGTGTACACAATATACATACCTGTAAAAACACATTATTATACATAATATTGTATGTGTAACATAATGCCTGACTATTTTTGTACAGAATAAAATGGGGAAACAGAGAAAGAGCCAGAGTCATATTGATTCAGTGTGCTTTGAACCTTGAAAATTTTCCCGTGATTTTTGACTAGTGACTAGTGACTGTAGTGGTCGTCATCATTTGCTTTTGCTACACGCGTCTTGGACGAAGACTTTTCCCTATTTATACGTATGTGCCTGTACTATGTATACATATTGATATACACAGTTTTCCTTTCCCGGCGTCACCAACAACAAACTCAAGGAATTGAGATTGAGAGTTGGGAGAGTGAAGCCCAAAAAGGTTTTTCTTTTTACTCCCTCTGCATTTACCATTTATCCTTTTGTACGGCAAACACAGTTCTCTCTAGACATTCCAAGTCAAAGTGAAGTCAACAGCAAGAAACTAAAGTGCAGTATAATATAATATTATAAACTAGAAG
>JAQIVE010003619.1:0-16341 GCA_034698285.1 Sminthurinus bimaculatus | reverse complement strand
TGCTCTGTTACATATATCTTTTATCATTAGGTCGAATCGAAGTGGGATAAAGATCCTTGATCCTATCTATTGTATTGCATACTGTATTGTCCAATTGAATATTGTTCAGGAGCTGACCAAAAGCAATTTCATGGTACACACTTTAATCTAGATCAGTATCCACCATTCACTATGTAAGATATATACACAGTGTACCACATACTTCGCCATCCTTCCTATTGTTAATATTGTATTGTACTGTCAAAGTTGAGAAAATTGTAACATAACATATTGCATGCAAACCATCAATTCTCTGGCGAAAAATCTTAAATGCAATGTATCGATTTGGGTTAAAATCTAAGGACGTCGGGTGGAAAATGGAAATGAATAACCTGGGAGCTCAACTTCGGTTGAAAACATGGAGATATACATATGCTTAATTTACAGGTGAACTACAATATATCATACATATATAGCACCAATGTATATGCATTTCCAGTGTGTATTTCATGTGTGTTTATACTTTTTGTTTGGGTTTTCTCCTTTTGGAACCTTACTATAGTAATTCCTCCATATACATACATATTTACTTGTGTATGGTTTGAAAGCCGGGTAAGTAATAAAAAGTAAAAAAGGAGGTAGTTTGAAGGAATGAGGTTAGAGGAAGTATGCAATCTGCAGAGGAGGTCCCCTCAGTAAAATACATACATAAATACAGTTATAATACACATGTATTTTAATATACATGTGTAAGTAGTACTGTTTTCTCCTTTTATACATACAAAATATATCGTGTGTATGTGACTCAGTATTCTTTTATCTTCCTTTGGACAAGTGTACTGTGCACGTTTTGACTGTACAATCTTTGACTTATGAGGCAATTCTCTCTACTTTGTCATTCTCACCTAGCCACCATATCAAAATTCATACCTATATGTATAATATACGTATTATTCCCTCAATAGCAACACATGCACACAGCATACCTGTAAAGAATATTATTACACCTTCTCAGCAGTCAACCCCACCAGTCAGTCATGGTCTGGCCTTAATATGAAATGAGTAAATGAGAAATGCCCGCAAATCCTGGAGCACAGTCGCAATTTCTCATTATACAGTTTTCTCTCCTATTTTTGCTTTCTTTTTCTCCTTCATCTAACCACTAATCTAGTTCCAGTTCATGGAAAAGGAAAATTGAGCAATATATATTGTACGTTGAACCGAGCTTATATAAAAGTCGAAGTGGGTTTTTGGAGGTCAGTTTACTCTGGATTTTTCAAGTGTGACTTTCATAACTGAGATGCTGACTTGTGATTTGGAATAAGGAAGGGAGATTTGGTTTGATTTAGTTAAATAGTATTACCACTGTATATTTTATTTTTATTGTGTCTGGGTCGGAATCCTCTGCTTGTCAGTTTTTATTTCAGTGAGTGCCTTTGGATCAATCAGTTTTGTTCAAAAATGTTGCATCATCACACTCGATACGATGATTTGGATCACCTGAAGGCGGAACTGGACCAAGAAAAAAGATACAGGTTGGTATTCAATGTCTGTTTTGATGCTCCATAAATACACACAAACTGTAAATAAGGATTTCTAAATGTTTTGAGTTTTGTGCTTGTTATTGTAAATAAAAATGATATTTATAAAATTTTATTGATTTTTGCTTTCCTTAGTTTGTATTTGTCTGTGTAATTTTTTGAAGGGTGCATATAAGGAAAGAAAACTTACTGGTAAAATTTTCTTTTTTCAAACAGAGAGACAATTGAATGGAGTAATGCCGAGCTTGAAAGATCTATTACAGAATTAGAGGGATATTTGAGAGAGTTGGAAGGAAATAGCAGAGGAGGTGATTAGAATAATTACTGTTTGATTTATTTCTCCATTGAACATATTTTTCTCCATCAAACATTAAATGTTAATATTTTAGATTTTTGATGTAAAATATTGTCTCAAACATTTTTTCAGTCGATGACAATGAGTGGAAAGTACGATTCGAGTCTCAGGGAGCTTTAAATAAGCAGCTGCAGGAGCAAAAAGATTGGCTGGAAACAGAGTTGGCCGAAGCTCGACGAAGATTAACAACAGGTTTGTCATTGTTCCCTCCAATAACACAAAATTTTCTATACTATACTCTCCAATATCACAAATGTTTGAAATACATTACTTTTGGCCACTTTCCCCACTTTTCGGTATTATGATTCATCCTTTGCAAAAAATGATGAATGGTGAATGACGAGACATGTTTGTATAATGCCAAAATGTATCCAGGGTACATTTAAAACATACAAATTTTTACAACACTCATAATATATTTCTTAAACTAGTTCGTACAGACCCAGGTAAACACAACTTTTCAATCATATTTTGTCTTTGAGTACTTTTTCGGATACTTTTTTCTTTCATCTTCTTCATTTCTAAATAGCTGCAAACAGCAAAATTCGGAATGACTTTATCCTTCTCACTTTTATTTTCCAAAAACTCTGTACAGAAACATAATTTTTCAGTTGTCTCAGTTTGCTCATAGACATGCTCAATGCTCACACAGCAACATACATAGTACATAGTCACACAATACAACACAAACAAAGAAACACGCGTCACACAAATAACACAACTCTTTAGATTTGTAATAAATATCTAATGGTCAACGCTCAAGACACATAATTAGAGCAACACAGAAAAACAATAAGAGACACAACACAAATCTTTGTTTTTAGTGTAATTAAATAGACCTGTAATGTATCTATTATACTGCATAAGAAAATGTAATGCCGCTTCGGCCTGCTGCTAACTTTTCTTCAACTCAATCAAAATACTTGATTCTATAACATCTTTGTTTCTCTGTTAAACCATAATATCTAAAAAAAAGGTGTAGTAGGTATTATACCATCGTTTGTTTTTCAATTGTATAGGGTCATATCCAGAGGCAATGAACTTCAATTTGGATGCTTTGAATGAGGTATATGTAATTAGTTAATAGACTAAAAATGCATGTTTGCATAATAACTATTGTTGTTCTAAACGTTCAATTATTTTTTTATAAATAAGCCTGAACTCCTCCGTCTCGTAAAACACCTTGAAAGGATGCGCAACGACTTTTATAGTTCATTACGAGATACTGAGTGGAAATTGGATAAAGAATCAAAGGTGAGCGTATGAACCAGTTACCAGTTACATTCAAAAGTTTTTTCTATGAAAATCCATGCAGAATGATAGCAAGCTTATAACTTTCTCTAGGAATTCCACCACTTTGACGAAATGCGACGAGTGTACAAAGCTGACTTGAAACATGCAAATCACACGATTGAACGCATGAGGTTGGGCACCGTCCTTGACCCAAGTGGGGCTATCAGTCCTATTTATCCCCCCGGCTATTTCAGGTGGCTGTGAGTGCATAATGCAGTAACATTCAATATTTTTAATTGTCTCTTTTTGTTTAAAGTTTTCGGGTCGAAAATTTTTACGTCCAAGTGAAAAAAGGTGTTATTTTTACTCATTATGAACAGAGACACACATACGCCAGTTGGCTACAACCCGAGAGAATACAACAGTTTGGATCGGGGTGCCGGGGGCAAGAAAAGTCAAAAGAAGAGCAGCAACGGCAATGGAAACGGAAACGGCGGTGGTAGCAGAAGCCAAAATCCCAGTTCTAATCCCGGAAGATCCGGAGGTGGTGGTGGAGATCCTCAGCAGAGTCCAACTCGGAGTAAAAGTCGAGCCGAGAAGAAGTCCAAGAAGAAAGAAGCTCCTCCTGCTGGTCATTGTAAATTTTAATTTTTTGTAGGTTAACGCTTTTCCGCAGAGACAAAAAAGACTGCACAATCATACTCTCTCCAGTCATAAAGTACAAATATTTAAACCAACTAACTCATTCAATTTTGTATTTTGACCTTGACCTGAAAGCTATAATTTCCAAATGCTCCACATTTTGCCATATTTTCAAAAACTACACAGAAAGCTACGAAAAATATAGGTATATTTATACAAATACATTTTTAACGATTCTCCTTTCCTACGTCATCCGTTCTATACCTGTCCTAATTTTGTAAGTTTAGAGTTGGTTTAATCACTGCTACACACGCTACCACAATTTACAGTAATTATCATAAAATACCAAAAGTAGACAACCAAAAAACACGTTTTACACACAATTTATGTTTATCAATTTTTTATCTAATAAGTATTTTATATTTTCAATTTTAGTGTAAATTATAGTGAGCAGTATACAAACTCTTTTTAATAAGTGTAGTTATGTAGAAAATTTTGTATACTTTAATCTTTCCTAATAGCCATGTTTACTTGCTTTGATTTTGTTTCAAAAATTGGTGAATATTTCAGATTATCATACCATTTTATTTTTTGAGTAGAAGTACTGTAGCGTAGCGTTGAAACTGTAATGTAGACTCAAAAGGCGTAATGTTGATAGTGTCCTTTGACGTGGTGTAGAGGATCATTCTCATCACTCGAACAACAACAATAACAACCACATCTCGCGTGGGAGTCGGAAAGGGAGCAATACAGTCGTCAACGTCAAGGAGAGCGAGACGGAAACCGGAAATGACGATGCCAGCATCGGAGATGCAAATGAGGGTCCGGAGAAGCAGTCCAACGCCTCCGGGGAAACTTTCACCATCAGCATCACCAAGGAAGAGAGCAAAGAGACGTAAAATTGGAAGAATTCAAGCTAAAGAAGATGGAAAATATTTACACAGTGATATTGAATTGATATAAAAATTGTTCTAAGCTCCAAGTGTCTTATATACACGCAAATTCCTATAATTATGAATCCTATTTAATCCTGTTTGACAAAACATGATTTTAATTGTAACAACAAGATCCCATTCTATCCTATTCTATCCTATTATAACCTTGGAACTTTTAAATCGAATTTGTAAGTTCGTATTTACATCGCAACTATTTTTGGTTCCTCGAATGTTAAAATTCTCTTGTAAATTGTTTGCATTAGTTAGTTAAATCAAGTAGTACGACTGTGCCATTTTGAAACATTTGGGAAACATCAAACTTTGCTCTTCCTAACTAAAGAACAACTTGTTTAGATCTCTTCCAGTCAACAGCGGCTGAAAGTTGGCTGTCATTGTCATATCTAAATCTCAACATGATTTGAGTGCCCGTGTTAATTCGGAATCGAATATAATACATCAATAAATTTATAACACACACCTGCATACATAAAAATGAAACATCTTGTTATCGCCTTGTTCATAAATCACCAATGATGAACTGAACAAAAAGAAGCGACTCAAAATACAATACGAATTCATGTATACAAAAACTTGTTAACTGTACACATAATAATATCTCAAACAAATTCAACACCCTACATAAATAATATCAATAAAAAATTAACACCTTTGCTCTTTCAACAAAAAAACATCATTATATTACATATTCGTCTATCGTTCATCTTGTACACATTATCATAGTAGATCTTTTTCAAAAACCTTTAAAACATTTATCCACCTTTATAAAACATGAACATACATCAAAAATTATCTACTATACAAAACCTTAATGTGAAACAAAATCAAAACAAATACCTAAAATACCCTGTACAATGTACAATCTATTGCTACTCTTTTCAGACTTTCCCATCAACGTATTTAGTCAGGAAATATTATACATATAAAAGAAATAAGTGAATAAATAAAAAAACCACGTATAAAGTACAAAACGTACGATACAATAAAAGATTTACTTTTCTCCAATCTACTTTCTTCTTTCATATTCACACCTTTCACCTTTGCTACCCAACTTCAAATCTCTCATCACTCCTTTCGATATGGTTTTTTCGTCAATTTTCAGCATAAATAATAAATTATATGTATGAAGTGACGGCTGAAAAAGTAATAAACCTAAGTAAAGCTACAACTTAATTAAAAAATTAATTATACAGTATTTATATGTGAAATACAGTTGCTCAAAAGGAGTTTTTTTCTCCCTAAATTTAATTTTATAAATACAATACAGGCACTACAATAAAGAAAGTACACTTATACGTATATAGGATACATGCCCTTTCACTTCCAAAGAAACCTTTTCAATTTGCAGAAGAGCTTTCACAAAAAAAGGCTGTATAAAATATGTACGATGTATTGCATGTATGTTGTAGCTTCAAGTCGTGAACTCCTAGTTTGTCAACTTTCCCCATGGCCCAATGTAAATAGAAAATGGAAAGTCTAACGATACATAAAAAAATCTCATAAAAATTAGCAAAGCCCGTAAACGGGGAAGATAAAGACTATGCGACATCCCGAGCCGAGGATTTTGAAATGAAATTGAAGGCGGAAGGATTCGGTTTGGTCTGAATATCTAGATTCCTTCTATCCTTCTTCTTCTTCTTCTGACAAGAATACTGTATAGTCACTGTGAAAATCCTGCTACCGAATATGTAATCACGTATATGTATTTATACACATTTACATCTGTATTCTGTACATGTATGCTCAGCTGTAAAATAAAATAGGGGAGAAAGGGCCGAAATTCTGCTGAAATTCCAGGAGAGAGTTGAGAAGTGCATGCGCTCGAACAAAAATCGAAAGTTTTCTCTATTCTATTCTATACAGCATGAACTGTCTGCTCTGCTTCTCCTTTTCTGCCTCTCCAGCCTGTCTTTCGTCCTCAAAGTTGAGACTCTCTTTGGTTTCGGGTTTTGGGCAACTCCACTCTTGGGCATAGCTGAAGCAAAGATGCACCAGAACCCAGAACACACACATTCACATGTATAACAGTACAAGATATACATACATATACATGGAACGAAAATATATAACAGATATTGATATTGAAATACATTTTCGTATTAGATATATCAAATATGATGATGACAAATCCTAGTAGAAACTCTCTCTCTCTTTCTCGTTCTGGTCCTTTTTGGTTCTGGTTGGCGTATCTCATGTATGTATACAGAATAAACGTCGAGGAGAGTGGATGCAGCTCTGGGAGAAAGACAGAAAGAAAGAGAGAGAAAGGACAACAAGGGAAGGCCAAGAGAATGGAGAAAAGAGAGAACCATCCCATCTATTCCATATACAGCAAACTCCGGTCTGCATATCATTCCATCTTGTACATACAATATAACAGAGGATAATATTATAGAAAATCCAGGACTCATAACACACACACTAAAGAATGTAGATGTCTGTATACTGTATACATATCTATAGTTATAGATTGCCGTTGCCGTTATTACGATGTAGTATAATATGGTGTACATATGTACATCCAACATGTACATATTTCTTTACTACTACTGCTACTACTAGCATTAGTTTACCTTCCTCTTCTTGCGTTCAACCCAACGAACCAGCCAGCCAGCCAGCCATCAGCCAGCCAGGATAGGAGAACAGCATCAGGAGGGTAGCAGCAAAACCCGCATTTAAAATCACATCAAAATCACAGAGTTTCCTCTTCTCCTATTCTTGCCCTTCTTCCTATTCTTCCTCTTCTTCTTATTCTTCTTCTTCTTGTTCTTCTTCCTCTTCTGTCCTCTCAATTTCCAATCTTCAATTGTCAATTCTGTGAATTCGAATTCGAATCCAAATCCGAATCCGAGTCTAAACATCCATCTGATCTGAATGCACAAGGCTCTTCCCAATTAATTCCCCCCTACATACATATATATACATAACTTGTTTCTGTTTCTACTTTTGGTTTCCTGTGTAAGTAGTTGTGCACACACATATACATGTATATATGTACATATATATGCAGACAAAGCATTACTTGTACATTGTACATGTACCTACAACATACTACTCTCAATCTCAAGATCAATCCGCTACTATGTATTACTATACAGTATTAAGATTAGCTAAATTCCTTGGCTAAAGTGTAATGTTAAACCTCACCTCTGTTATATTTTAAAAATACAGTGTTTTCTCTTTTGGACAAGATAAAGTTGAGTTACGTGTCAAGAATAAAAAAAACTTTATTTGCAATATCAAACTTGTATTAAAAAGTTTCAATTTCAATTTCAACCTTTGAATCAACTGGAGATGGATAAGTATAGAAAATAAAAGAAAAAATAAATAAAACCATCCGACCAGTGAAGTGAACACTGAACACAGTGGTAAAAAAAGTTGAATCTTTTGTTGGTCTGTTTATGCTTTCTGTATGCATACATACATACATTTCTGTACGCTATAACTTTTAATGCAAGATACAATATATGTACAGAAGAAAAGAAGAAACAATCCTTGTAAAAAGCGGAGTGCTCTTTCCTGTTGTTCCCTAAAGACCCTGGAAGAAAAAGAATATTTGTAATACAGAAAAAGATTTTTTCAATATCAATAGTTACATAACCCGATATCTACTCATACTCTCAACATGTAGAAGAAAGTCAAGATTGAAAGAGGATAAAGTAAACTTTTTTGTACTCTGAAAGAAAAATAACCATTTTAAACTTGATACAATTTAATATCATATAGGGATACATACATAGTGTACATTTTATTATACATACATGTAATAAGAATGACAATAAGGATTTCTATCATGGGAAGAGAGCTGGAATTTCGAGATAATATTTTATATCATCATCATCATAATCAAGATTGCATTGTGTAATAAACTTGAATTATTATGTATTTACTAAAGTTTGTTGTATAGAATGAAGGCTGAGATTCAAGATTACGCAAAATGCTTTAGATTTAGACAGTGATTGAAAAACATACTTGTTTATATATACAAGAGGAAACAGCGGCTGAAAAATAAATCCCCGTGACAGTGTGACGACAGTTTAGGTTTTAGATTATACTCGCTTTGATTGACTTTCTATTGTTTGTGGTTGTGTGTTGCACCATGGCACGGATTACGGATTGACATCAGAGTGACACCAAAAAATGTGATTCAAGTACAACATCAAGGACAATATATAGCAACACACACATACTGAATACTGACACTTACAAACCGTTTTGTATTTTGTAGACAGTTTTGCCTTTTCTGACCTAACCAGCAAACTAGCTTGAGATTTCGAGAAAGAACAAATACTAATAAATCCAAAATCTACAGTATTTCTTCATTGTAGTAAGGAAATACACATACATATAAGAATATTGGGAAGAGGAGTAAAAACATTGGCTCAAAAAAACTTTAAATTCCTATTCAACGTTTAGTTCGGTCTCTTTTAATATTGAATATATGTATAACCAGTAAAAAATAAAATCAGGCGAAAAAAAATTCTAGATATAAAAAATTATAATCTGGAAAAGGATAAATTTTTGTGAAAATGGCCTTACACGTTACTTGCAATTAGAACTTATGTAATATTCGACAATAACATGCAAATATAAGTAAATACTAGATACAATATCAAGAGCACTGCATCAACTTTGTTAACGGAAAAAAATAATAAATAATGTTTCATTGACAATACCAAATACCAACAAACATTATTATGACATGAAGGATGCGAAAAATCAAAGCTCGATGCTTATTTTTCAACGAGCAGAAGAAACACGTAATATAGGTAAAAATATTATAACAATTATACTTTAAGAGAATGTAAGCTACATATTTACTTAAAAGGTGAAAGTGTAAGTAAATAAGCCTTTTGGCATTTGGGTTGGAGATATGCGAATGAAATGTGTTCGTGTGTGCGAATTGAATATTATGATATGTCAGAGTGAAGAGAGGAGTTGAGTTGCTAGACCAAAAGTTTCCCCTCGGCCTTCAGTTAGAGATGTGAAAATTTCTCCCCTGATAATATGTTAATATGATAATTGATTGTCGGATAGGGAAAAGTTTCATGGGTCTCTACTGGGGATTAAATTTGAATGGTGAAAGTAGAGTAAGGCAAAGGCAAATTTAGACATGTGGAAAAGCTCAACTATAATATTTTATTTGCTATACTATGTTACTTATTGCTCATATCAAAGGGAGAAAAAAATGTAGAACACATGCGAAAAAAATAGTTATAATATTTTTGCATGTAATTTTATATTCCCTTACACTAATACTAGTGCACATACCTACATACATACGTCGGTCATGTATAAATGACGGCAACTTTATAAATTTTTGGATGTCACATCAGGGCCCTGAGCCTTTTTCGTAAGATCCCTGAATACTCCCTCAAAATTAGAGTCACATTTTGTCAAAATAGTTTAAAAAACTATTAGGGAGCTATGAAAAAAATTGGCGAGATTTTGGGCTTGAAAATATTATACTGACAAAATTCTGAGTTTTTTTTTCGATCAAAGTTAAGAGTCCGAAAATAAAGCAAATAGCCGAACCCATTTGTTTTAGGAAAATCGAACTTTTTTTCACCGTTTGATTATTTTTTTAACAGTTATTTCGAAAATGCTTTACTGAAAATTATAAGAATTCCCACCTCACATTAAAATTATCTTGGACATTACCAAAAATTTCAAATAAATTCGGAGCTGAATACATTTTTACCCTTGTAATATGACATAAATCTTTTCTGAATTTGTGACATTTTTTCAAGGAATTTCCCTACCATTGCAAGAAACAAATTCAAGAGTATAATATACTCTTTGGGAAAAACGAGTTCTTATGAAAGAAATTCATTAGGATTTTTGATAGGAACCACACATTAATAGATAATAGATAATGCATGATAGGATGCGAGAGGTATTATAGAGTTGAGATTTGCCAATTGATTTAAATAGTTTCAGACAGAGAGAAAGTGCAGGAGTCATGTTCTGTTATTATTAGATAGTGTCCTCAACTCAAATGGAGATGGAGAGAGAAAAGCGGATAGCAGGCACACAGCATGAGAGTGAGAATACAGAATGTAATATGCATAGATACAGGAAGATAGAGAGACAGTCAAAATCAATAAATCCGTAGCGGTAGCTCTCGAGAAAATGCACAACTTTTAATACTCTTATTTGACTTTCTTTCTTTCTCTCCCCTTTTCTCTCTCTCTCTCTCTTCGCCTTTCTTCGCCGTTCTCTCTGCCTATCAGTCACCCGCCACTTACCCTATTTATTCACATGTCACCGAGTATTGTTTTTTTGCAAAAGTAATAATCTTGAAAAAATTCATATGTTGTCATTGTTTTGTTTGCCTTGCAGAATTCCAAGTTGAGCGTGAAAAAATGGAATAAAAAACGAATTATAAAATATTTTACTTTAAAAAATAAAGTATGAAGTAAGATTTGATATCTATATACAGAATGATAAAATGATTCAAAATCAGTATGGAGTGAAAATGATAATAATACTTTAATTACGATATAATGACTAACTAATCTTCCGATCTGGAACGAGACAATAATCGCGACAATATAAATTATATATAGTTACAGAGTATAGTTAATAATAATATAGTAAGTATATATCATGTATTTATAGGAAAGGTTGAATCCATATACAACATGACAATAATAATGGCAGTATTATGAAGAAAAATAATATTGCCAAACATAAAGTACACAATTGTAATCCATGATAATAAAACTCTCCATCATAATACTAACATACATTATTATATAATCTCGACAATATTAAAAATGCCAAAGACTAACAAGAGATAATAACCAATTAATCAATGAATCAAAAATAAATCAAGATTATTAAAACTATTATTTGACATTTAAGAAGGAGAAAAATTACACTGACAAGCTGCTTTTTTGTAATCTGCAATTGAGGTAGTTGAGACAGTTGGAAGGAAAACAATTTCCAGCAAAAAAGACACGCAAATTTCTTTCAGCATTAAAACAATACACATCTAAAACATACATATTATAAATACACACCAACACACATCATAAAACGAACAACCTTTCAAAAAATATTATATATTATGTAATATTAGTAATACATGATCGATTACAAATAAATATCACGAGCACAGGATAAAGTATATCCTGTATTATGTATAGAACCTAAATATGGATATTATGAAAGTATAACGCGTTACAACTTAAAACAAAATGAAATAAATAAAATTTCCAATTGTAAGCTGTGATAAATTAGGAAAAGAAATTCTTTACGAAAATTTCAAACCAATATCGATATTTTTCCTCGCCATTCTTCCCTGCATATATACACGCCGGTATTAAAACAAGTAAAGAATATCTGAGAAAAGAAGTTATCCACTAACTAGAAAAAAAACATGATACACCCTGGGAGATGAAACTATGCGAAAGATGCCTAATTTTTTAGAGATCTTAAGATCCAAACATCTTAAACACCTGAAACAGGTAACGAATAAATGTATCTATGTATCTAAATATGTTATACTTTGTAACTGTATCACATACAAGTAAAGTAGTCCCAAGGGATTAGTTCAAGTAATTAGCTAATGATTATCGGGTCTCATCCTTTAATCCTTGGTGAAAAAGAGAAAGATAATACCATTATTGTAATGATAATGTAGGGCATTAGACACTACTATAAAATCCTACGAGATTTCTCTTACTTTCCCTTTCTTCCGTTTTTCTTAATGATTATCATTTTCACACTATTGGAGTCCCCTGTGTGATAATGAGAATAACGATAATGTTCATGATGATTCCTTACTAAACTTTTTTATGGAATTGTCTTTATATAATACTTGAATCTTTTTAATTGATGTTTCCCTAAGGTTTTGGCTACTTTGGCTGTATCCTTGGGACCCTTTGCTGCGGGTTTGGGAAAAGGGTATTCTAGCCCAGCTTTGGCCTCTCTACAAGAATCGACATATAACCCGTTTCCAGTCTCTGCTCAGGTGCTCAGTATAAAAACTCGCTTACTTTGTATTTTGTATTCATTTTTAGTGTTTAAAAGGTTTATAACTACCAAGTTTTTTCTTTCCGGATAATTAATTTTGCTTTATTACTGGATGCTTTCTAATTGCAGGAGGGGTCATGGGTTGCAAGTTTGTCACTTCTTGGAGCGATGTTTGGTTGTCTCTTTGGAGGAGTGATGCTACAATTGTATGACGATAAAAATACAGAAATAATGAATACATACACTCAGAATACCGAAATTAAAAAAATAATGTTTCTTATTGCATGTCTGATTGAATTTTGCAGGGGGAGGAAAATGTCCTTGTTAATAGTTGCCCTTCCATTCAGTGGGAGTTGGCTTTTGACTGTCTTCGCTCACAGAATCGAATTAATGTACAGCACTTCTTTCATCGGCGGATTCTGTTCCGCCATAACTCTTTTGGCAACGCAAGTACGAACAATTTTTTAAATATTGAAAAACATGACTGTGATTTTTCCAAGAAAAGATGTCTTTTTTATAACACGCCTAAAATATTTTGTGTAATTTCCAATGTAAAAGGTTTATGTAAGTGAGATAAGTCACCCTGAGATTCGGGGTTGTCTGAGCGCAGTACTGAAAATGGCTGGTCACTTAGGAACTCTTTCTAGCTTTGCCCTGGGCGCATTTCTAGACTGGAGGCAGTTGGCCACCGTGGCTGCATCCGCTCCGATTCTCCTTTTTCTTGCAGGTGTGTGAATTATATACCTAGTTGTTTATGTTCAGTGTTCAAGGGAACATTAGTTTAAAAAGCAAAAGTGATTAAAATTTGACTGTGCATTTTCTTTTTTTGTGGTTTAATTGACAGTTCTTCCCATTCCCGAAACACCCAGTTTTCTTCTATATCACGGTCGAGAAGAGGAAGCCTCAAAATCGTTGGCTTGGCTTCGCTCCCGCGAAGACGTGGCTTCCGAAATGGAGACTCTTCGCAGTAATATTTTGACTAAGAAGAAAAGTTTCATACCCAGTTGCTCCAGTCAGTTGACTCGTCAGCTCATTATTACATGTGGACTCATGTTTTTCCAAAAATTCTCCGGCGTTACGGTCTTCTCCTTTTATGCTGTTCCTATATTTAAAAAGGTAAAAAAAATATTTTATGCAGTATAAGATTACTCGAATCATACTATATACTATAATATGTATAAACTACCTATGTCCTATGTATAACGTATATTATGAGCAGAAAATATTGTTTATTGTTGAGCAAAATTGTAGTGCAAACACCAAGCATTTATAAAAATTGAAATATGTATGGTGAAACTATACTACTATTACATATTTATTATGAAATACATTTTTATTCATGTTTTATATATATTTATTTTTATCGTACAAAGGTTTTTGGTAGGTCATTAAATCCACATGGTGCGGCGATAGTCGTCGTATTCCTTCAATTACTCGGCTCAATGACTAGCGGATTATTGATTGATACTGCAGGACGTCTGCCACTACTGACTCTCTCAAATCTATTTATTTCGGGCTCATTTTTTGGGTTCGGACTTTATAACTGGATGGAGGAATCACTTCCGCCGTCTCATCCCGGCTTTGGACCCTCTCTAGACTGGATTCCACTCACTTGTGTTCTTTTCTTTACGCTATTCTTTTCCATAGGCATCGGCCCAATTTCGTGGCTCATGGTAAAAAAAACTAAAAATAACTATTTTTCAATGACTATAGAGCTAGTAAAAAACTGTTTCATAAATTCAAGAGGTTTAATTTTATAAACATTACAGGTTGGCGAGCTTTTTCCTCTTGAATATCGGTAAGAAAATTTGAACCAATTTTGATAAAATAAAAAATAAGCAATTTTTTTGGTTGAAATGGAGTGAAAAAACCAAACTTGTGAGTTTTTTCGCTGTCAATTTTTCAATGAAAATGATGATTGTCATCGAGGAGAAAGTACTTCACAATTTTAGGGGAAAATATTCTTTCTCCGGGAATGTACCTACGTAACTATTAACTTACATACATACACTTAGATAAAAAAATATCACGAAAAATCATCATTGATTTATTAGATCCTCAATGATGGATGCGAAATTTTGAGTAATGTTCGGCAATTCATTTTTTGTGGACAAAAGATAAAAAGTGGGCTTTTAGCAATTTGTAAATAACATAACTTTAGAAAAAGTACTTAAGAGTAGTAATTTAATAGTTTACTTTTGTGAATTAAAGGAATTTCGGCGGAGCAGTGTCGACTTCTTTCAGTTACGCTTGTGCATTCGCAGCAGTTAAAACATATGTGGATATAAATCACCACATTGGTTTGTATGGAGCCTTTTGGATTTACTCGGCTGTTAGCATCGCAGGATTATTTTTTGGTGTGTAATAATATTATTTAGTGACTTGTAAAACTTTTATACTTATATTGGTGTGATGTGTATATGTAAATATATAAAAGAAGATATATGAGAAAGCCTTTTTTGTTCTGTTCCGTATAGTTTGTTGTGTGGTGCCAGAAACTCGAGGAGTAGGTAAGAAATGACATAGATGACTTCGGTCATGTACTTACTTTAAACTTCATTATTAGTTAATTAGGTAATTAGGTATTCTTGACATATTCAGTTACTCGGCTATACATAAAGTTATCACCACAAAATTGTTTTTTTTTCTCTCTCTAGAACTTGAGGAGGCTGCTCATCCTCATCCGATTCCAATCGTTGTAAACAATCTAGTAACAGCTGACAGTAGTGGAGGATATAATCTCAACATCAATCAGCCTAACCCGCTGAGTAGGATAACTAGAAGTACGATCACTTCCGCTCATCTCAATTTTAACACCGTCGCACAATCTCATTCTAATCACTCTAACCATCAACTTCATCACAATCCTCTTCAACTTCAATTAAATCTGAACAAGACATCCTATCATCATCATCACCATCACCACCATCATCATCAATTTTCACATCATCATCCTCATCATTCGATCAACTCGCATCATCTTATCAATCCTCCCATCCCATTCCGACCTCTGCGAGGCACGGCCGTTTGACAATAACCACGTAAAAAATTTTAAAACATTATATATAATATTCAATAGTCACTCGTTAAACTACCAAATCTCCTTATTAGATGCTCAAAAACTGTCACGTTGAAGTTTAAACATTCCAAACGAAAATAATTCATATATTCATAGTTTAATATATTATTTTATTCAAAAGAATGTGTATATTATATTATTACGCATTCAGATAAAGGGAGTACAATACGTTTATTTTGAGTTATAAAATTTATTTTGTGCTTAGCATTTTTATGTTTGGTAATACCACCTATCACGTTTAATATGATATTAGGGTTTTTATTTTTCAATTTCTTAAAAATGGTTTAGAATCGGTTGTTTAAAGTTTATAAAAGATTCAATAAAAAAATTCATGCAACTGATTATTGACACAATTTGGATAGAATAAAGACTATAGCTGATGAGGAGTTTAGGTTGAACACATGTGAATATTTGGATAGTATAAATATTATATGAAAAAAGCCTGAATTAATATTTTAGCAATATATAATACATAAAAATACTATACATATTACTAACTATATACACTAGATGACGTCATTTTAACAACCGAGTAGTAAATTTAAATCCTCAGGCCGTCATATCAGTCCTTTGGCTTCA
>JAQIVE010003618.1:0-16343 GCA_034698285.1 Sminthurinus bimaculatus | reverse complement strand
ATCTCGTACAATAAATGTATTCATGCATGGAAAATCACCCTTTCCCATTCCTTCTGTTGCTGTGCTTTGCTTTCCTTCACTTTACTTTATTTTACTTCCTTGTATTGCCTTGGCATTCTTATTGCGTTGCACTCGTACGTCCAATCCGCGTATATGTATTTGCTTTGACCAACTTTGACTTGAAGCTTCCTTCGCCCTTTCCGATATTGTATTATCATTCAGATTTTCAGACAGCAGGTTCAAAACCATAATCTCAACTCCCATTTTATTAGATAGAACTACAAGTTTGTCTGCATGGATCAACGAGTGGAGCCTGAATTTCCGTACAATTCGGTATAATATGCAATACAAATATAGATGCTGCTGTAGGGAGAAAAGGTATTTCCCCCTTTTTTAAATTTCATTTACTGCAATCCTAATACATACTACTTGAGGTTCTTCTCTCTATATAGGGTTCAGAGTATACGACTGAATAGGGATAAAAAGTTGATTTGAATAGAAGCGTGTGTGAATATGTGCATGTATTGTAACATTTTGTATTCCCGTATTAATTCTGATTTCAGGAAACCCAGACCTATACATAATATTCCCTGAAAGAAGAACAATAATATCTAACATGTGCAATGTACAGTTTCAATACAGCTGCATGATTACATCATGAATCATGCAAAATAACTGTGAATCATTCAAAGTACCTACTTTGGAACCTCGAAAACATAATTAAGGAGATTGAAGTCATTTCTAGGGCAAGTAACACAGCGAAAGGAACTTTTCACATGTGAATATGTTAATTGCGTGTCAATGCTTCTTTGAAGTTATGTTTTATTGAACGCTATTGAATCGAAATTACATGATTCAAAACTAGGATGACGTATTTTTGAAAGTTTGCCGTTACAAAGCCGTAAAATCGATAAAACGCGGACTGTTTAAACAAAACTTTGGCCAATCAGCATAATTGCAAACTAATAATTATTTCCAATTTCACCACATGAATAATTACTAGATAAAATGGTCGCTACAGTTTCTACTACTGAAAACGCTGTTCAAACTTAGACATTATTTTGTTGTTGTATATAGTAATATACTCTTTAGTGTACTCATTAAATTATTCACAAGTTTTCAAATTTGGTTCCAGCTTATTTATACCCTTTATTTTTCTTGAAAAACTATAAAACCACTCAGCCACTCATACTGATTGCACGGAAAATTGCTAATGCAAATAAAGACAACTCATACGACTTGTTGACATCAACATTTCTCTTCGTCATTTTTCTGCTGCAAATTATTTTCTATCCTTATTTACTCTAGCTTTGTATTCCCCTTCTCTCTTTGTTTAATCCTTCTCCTCAATCAGCTGGCACCGGTCTATTACGTAATTCAATTTGTACCACAGAAACGTCATATGCATATTATGTGATCTTGAGTTATGTAAGCATTATTACTGAACGTATTATCATGATGCATGAACTTTCTTCCATTCTTTCTCTCTAGACATCAAACTGCATAATAATACACAGAGGGAGTTAACATGGGAAGAAACAAGAGAGTCCATAAAAATCTTCCTCTCGATCTACATTCTCCGTTCTTGAAATTATGCATTTACCTTTAATATACAGACAAGTATTATCAAAAAACTTTATTCAAATACCTGTATGCACAAAGTTCATCATAGTCATCATATTATATTATGTACATTAGGCTTTATACATACATCAGCTTAATGCATAGTATGCATATAAATATGCCCATTATTACACATATGAAAGCACATGAAGACGAAGATGAAAGTAAAAAAGCAAGGAAAATAGAATAAAGTATATCCGGAGACCATCACGCTGTCCAACTTTCACAAAGTTACAGTCCTAGCCATCCTCATCGGTATACTCAAAAAAAAAACTATTGCATTCAACTTCACCTCGTTAAAGTACAAAAAGGAAGAAGAATTCTACGAAAGTGGTGGTATGATGAAAGAAGCGGCACAAACATCCAAGAATGTCAATGCCTATTTGGATAGTGGTGGTGATGGTGGTGGATAGAAGAATGGAGGAAGATGGAGAAAATGGAGAAATGGATTATTTTCCTTGCAAACTGAATAGCACAGGGAAAGAATGGCATGACATCGTATGGTGGTAGTGTTATTCATAATGTACATATGTTTATTATATCCACCATATATTTTAAATGACGGTGCATGTCAAAAACCGCCAACTTCTTTGGCAGTCAGATCAGAAGAGTGAGAGTCACCTTCAACGTTTTCATATCCCAGGAATGCAACAGTGATACGGGTATATTAACGTGTATATTTATATGTACGATCCTCCATACCTGTCATGCATATGTACATAGCTATAACGTCCCTTCCTTCACCCATTTCTCCAAAAACTAACTCGTCCGTTCTCCTTTCTTTGTATACATAATACATGTATACATACATACATGCATACATACATGTTTCTAATATTCACGATCAAACATGAAGATATACCACCCTTTCTTCTTTCTATTTATCTACCTTAGGACTATCAATGAAAAGCAAATATGCCGGAATGTGTCTGTAGGACCTGGGCAGTTGGAAGCGTAATATGTACAAACCAAATTCGTACATATTAAATATAGATGCTACATGGAGTATGGCGTATGGCAAACAAAATGAGTTTGACATACAATCCCCTATCTCCTTGTACTATGTCTTTTTCCGTATGAAACAAGACAACAATTTTTAGGAGAAATATTACATCTCCTATGCATACATACATACATACACACTTACGTAGTTTCCATATAAATTCTTGTTATGAGGACTGATAGTAGGCATTGAAATCATGCAGCTCAATATTATACGCCTAAGAACGATTTGCGTAGCCATAGCCATATATATACAGACATACAAAGTAGACCCGCCGACATCCATAGAGAACCCCGACCAGAGCAAGTTGAAAGCATATATTGGTATAAAGGAAGAGGACGTCTTATGTCTTTTATGTAGGGCCAACACGACATGAGCAAAGGCAGTGGCAATAATTCTCCAGTAAAACAGAACACAAAAAGAGAAGGGGGAACAAGCAGAACGTAACGTGAACGTGAACCGAAACTCGAACTATCTTTTGATTCTACGCTCTTCTATCGTATCGCATACCGTGCAGCTTTAAGAGTAGAGGAGACGGCGGAGAGGGAAAGCAGAGGAAGAGCCAAGCACAGACTTTATCTTTGAAAGGGAGAAAAACCACCTCCTCGCGCTCTCATAGTTTCTGCACATACTCTATGCTCGACTGTATTCTACTGTGTGATTCCACTGCTACTCACCGGGAAAACCCAGCTAGAAGAGCAAGAAGCACTAGAAGTAAAACCAGCAGCAGCAGCAGCACCAAGCCAGCACGCTGAAGTTGAGGCTAAACGGAATCCACACTTGACTACCCTTCTTTTCTCTCTTCTCTCTACTCCGTCGATCGATAGCTTTTCCTCTAGTTTGTTCACTATATATACTTTTACAACCGTTCATAGGTGTCTGCCGTATGCATATATTGCATAAGGTTGAGCGGGGAAAGCAGCCGAAAGCTCTTCGAAAGAAGTTGTTCCCAATACTTACATACTTGGATAATATATGAAATGCTTGAGAGAGCTTGGGTACAAAGGCAAAAAGGCTGACTCGTTCCTACTAACGGTATAATATATATCCGCCGATATGCCTATAGACAGTTAATGCATGTTTGTATGTATGTGTGTGTCCTTGCTATACCTATATGTATGTACATGTTTATATGCATGTGCATTTGTATAATACGTATTAAGTATAGACACATTTATATGCATACATACATATATTTGTAATACTTGTAGACAGTGTATACAAGTTTGTATGTACGCGCATTTGTAAGTCAGGGAGTGTGTTTTCTCTTTTCCTTTCCCTTTCTCTTTATCTTTCTCCCCTTCGTTCGTCTTCCTCCCTACTTTCTATTTCACATTCTCTCTCTCTTTCTCCCTCCCTCCTTGCAACTTCTACTGCTCCTATTGCCTTTCAAATACTAATATCAAATAAGTTTTTCCTCTCCATTCACTACATATCATACCATACCATTTCATACAACACATAATGGAATGACAATAGCGAGAGGGAAATTGAGAGAAAGGGGGAGAAAACTAGGAGCCCAGTTACATTTCTCCATTTTCTCTCTTCCCTTCGCTCCTCATGTGAACTACGGAGAGAAACTACGTTCAACCTAACTTCAACTCCAACTACTAACGACGACTACGGCTGAGGCTGGAAAGCCCAAGTTGATGCTGAGAAACGACAAGGGAAACCCAAATGGAGCTTCATAGGCTCTTCAATCGTATTCCTTCTAGTCCTCGTCCTCCTTCTTCGGTCGAGAACGAGAGTCAAAGTCATCTTATTTTTGTCTTGGTATACTTTTCCCTTCTGCTCTATGCATGCATATATTTGTACCACTGGTCTGTATACACACATATTATTCGTATGAATATCTGTGGAAAACTATTCTTTACATTATTACGCCTGATATTCGCATTCACTTGTATGAGGAGAAAACGTCGATCTGTCCATCTACAATCTACATAAAAGCTCGGTATACACATGCATTTATGTACACATGTAAAAACTGTATGTATGAATGAACCTTTGAGAACTTCAACTTTGCCCAACGAGCACAAGAGCGAGAGATAGAGAAAGAGCGGGTAATAAACGTGAAGCGTTTTCATTAAGTGTAAGAACCATCAAGGTTTCTTTGAACAAGCCTGAATTTATTATATTAAATGAGCTTGACATTTTCACATAAACATTTCGCATAGTGATAAAAATTCACCCGACCCCAGTATTGCACGTTACGTAAGTATATTACTGTTAAGGGTCATGTATGCATGTATGTATGCATGCATGCAGACATATCGTATACCATATCGTACAATACCGTACATACATAATCTGCTCACATTCCCAATTCTTTTTTTTTCTTTCTCTTTCTTCTTACTTTTTCCTTCAACGCGTTTCCTGACTTCCTTCCCTTCCTTTCTTTTTCGTGGTGGGAAAAATGAAAAAAAATATTACACATTTCTTCCCTTTCTTAGTTTTCTCATTTTCTGTCAAGATCAATGCTGCCCTGCATGTATGTACTACATGTATAGTAAAGCAATACTTAAACTATTTCTTTGCACCATTACCACTCCCTTATTTTTCAACCTTCTTTCACCATATTAATCTTGATGAATTCAGACACCGACTAGCTTGGTTTTCCCATTTAATTTACCAAAATATCATTAAATGTTACATAAACATATACGTACACTATACAATGTCGGATTTGTTTTTGATATAGGAGCAAGGAGCAATTTATGAAATACTATTATTTCAAAAGTATGTTTTAAATTTCCTTTAGAATACTGATATGAAAATCAAAAGAAATTTCGCTGTTGGTCACTCAAATGTATAAAAATTAAAATTAAAATCCTTTCTACATACAATGAATGCATGTTTTAATTCTAACCGTGAAAATTCTTATACCTTTGAATAACGCACGTAATTTAATTTCTTAATTAAAGAAAGGGGAATTTTTAATGCTCTTAAAAATGAATGCGACTTTTCAAACCCACAAGTAATAGCAAAAATCTATTTCAATGATTGTACTGACTTAAAATTTTTGCTTTTTGCGGAGAATGGAGAGATAAAACAGATTTCCTATTCCACAGTAGTAATAAAAGTAGTGAATAATTGAGCTACGCATTTCTGCTTTCCGAGTCGTCGAAATGGCTGACTTCAAGACATAAAGCAATATTAGATACTAATACACACATTTAGGTAATAACACAAGTTATGCAAGTAAATATTCTCGTAACAGATTTTATTCGGATCGCCCTCGCTACAATGGCAACCTTGAATTCAGAATTCAGTGCGCACCTTGACTTTCACCTATGTGTATTGTTTATGTATATATATGCCATTACCTTGCAATACCTCTGTTTTCTTTTCCCATGTCAATGTCTAAGCCCATGTCTCATTCCCATTTTAATTCCCTTTGTGACTTGTGGCAGAAGAGCTGCATTGCAGAAATCTAATATAATGTAATTCAATGTAATGGTTTGTTTACTTATGCCCCCGTCCAGTCGTATACTGTTCAACTAACTTCAAGCGCATAATACGTAGGCGAATAAATGGGAAAGGAATAATTGCCCGTAATGAAATACTGGGGAGCATGCTACGTATGAAATACATACATAGCATGCAGTCAGTTGTTGTACGGCTTATTATTATTATGTATTAGTTACGTTTCCCTGCTGAATTTGATATGCTGCGGTGAATCGAGTTTTAAGCTTCAATTAGCAAGTTGCAAAACTCAAAACTTGAATTCGAAATAAATAATCTAATAATCACACCTTAGGTCGACTCAATTATTTAATACAAATCTACGCCTTTGCATAGTTATAAAAAAATACGCTATAATTAAAATCCTCCGCGGCATCTCAAAGAGAAAAAATGAAGTAGGCAAACAAAAAGAATACCAAGTAAATAATATTGAATGATAGTAGGTCATACTATACTATTATTTGTTGTATACATACCTGTTTCTCTAACGAAGGCTTTATACGATGTCTATAGTTTCCGGATCGTATACTTATTTACGCAAGATTTTCAACTTTGTGTATTTATGTGTATTATACAACCATTAATTTTTTATATTGCCGATTACCAAGTTACACATTACAATCCCATAGTATCTTGCTCATATATAGTTCGTGGGTGAGTCAAGTTTGTAGAATTTTCCTCTCATTACATGGAAAAGGCGAATGAATGTTTCACAGCAAGTTAGTTACTATGTGTGTTCTTTCTATATAAAGTATATACGTATGTTGTATTATGTATTAATATGATGCGCACACAGTAGAACATAATAATATAAAAGATACTCTTGCGAGTTAATGTTTAGAGCTTATTATTTGGAGGAAAGCAAGTTTTCCAATTTGTTCAAATTGCTCGGCTGCTTCGGAGACCGAGAATCAATGAAGTAACTCGAACTAAAACTGGAGGAAGCTGGAACAAGTTAATGTTAATGGTAAGTAAGATGGGAGAAGGTACCTGTATTAGCTATGTATAATTCTTTCCTGCATTATACCCATCTTTTCAAAGATTCGGTATAGATTTTTCATACCTATGCCGATTGACAATACATCATATAAACTACTTCATGTTCTTCTTCCACAACTTTTGCTTTGGACTTCCTACAGTAAAAGTCCAAAAAGTTTTCATAACTGAAAAGAAGTGCAGACTATATGTACATACTCGGAGCTTGAAGATTTTCCTGTACTCAACTGTTATGTATGACTGTGTATAGTGTATAGTCCTAAAAAATACTTGTATAAAAAGATGTGTTTTTTGTATTTCTAAAAGTCTCTACTGTATCAGCCCAACAATTCGTTATTTCGTCAGGATCATCAACTGTACCTACCTATTCTACCATTGCATAAGTCTGCATTATATGATACTTTATCTATATTCTTTATGAAATGATACCATGTTTACCGGCACATATTGTACGTACAATCTTTGTACATACAGATCTTCAATACCGTCCTATGGCATCCTATTAATTTTAATAGGTTCGTAAATGTAGAGTCATTTTGATTTCAATTTCGACTTGCTTCCTTCATAAGCCATGTAACTTCATCCTTACACAGATATTCTGCAGCTCATTCCAGTTTCTTTTTTGAAATGAGATAACAAGAGATAAGACCTTAAGAAAATTCCTTCATCACCCCCTTTCTCTCCTGAAAAACGAGTTGACTCGCCTTGACTTTCTCTACACTAGCAACGAACTGGAGGGAGTAAAGAACTACTACATGATAATGTATCTGCTAATCAAAGACTTTTAGGTTAGGTACAGAGGCAGAATTGACGAAGTTTTCACTCATAAAAACTTTTCTCCTTTGTGTATATTTTCTGTTAGTTCCTGTCGTGTCAGAAAGCCAAATAATAGCGCTAAGCCCGCTTCTGCTTGTTTAAAAAAGCGTTCCATGGATCTTGTATCCAATGTACACATTACACATACAGTGCGGGAATATAGAACAAAGACAAAAGGAACAGAAAAACAAACTACCAAACAAAGAAGAAGAACATCTAGTATGAAAATCTTGTAAATATTGTGACAAAAATCTATCGGAATGCAAGAGAATTACTTCGTACAATTCATAAACACACCCTTATGTTCCCGAGGAAATGGCCTTCTCAGGTAAATGAATGATTGTACGGTAAAATGGTTGGAAATTACATTGTTCTTCCAGAATAAAATTTGTTTGGCAAAATTATGCATATAGATAAAATTAAACTTGCCTATGAAGTAATATGTGAGAAAATATTAACAAAAGAAATTTAACAAGTAAATTTTGTTAAAATACTGTAGACACTGTCGAAGAACTTTGTTGAAACGAGCCTATGAAAGGCGTGCATCTACAAAGGAGGCGCCCTATTGACAAAGTTAAAATAATAGGAAAAACGGACACAAATGCCGAAAAAGATCAAAAGAGAAAACGAGTCCAAACCTTGTCACATGTATAATACAGCTCTCTTTGTTTCCAAGACAGCGAGGGGAAATGAAGAAAATGTAATAATACTTGAAAGTTTAACACACACGTTTGATGATCTCTTCTCTTTCTTCACTACAAAGAAAAGATGATGATGTGGATGAGTTTTATGGGGAACTCTTATTTTTACACAGCTATTGTTGATTTCAAACAAGATAAGGTCAAAGGTTAAGGATAGAAGTTCAGGTGACGTGTTCACTAAACGCCGATTTCGAACCTTATATTGCATCATAAATAGCATTGTAAGAAGAGATTGTCAATCAATGCATTTACGTTACTCACAGTGACGAGAACTGTTGCTGTAATGTGGTGGTAACATATCTTAAGGTTTCTTATTTTTATAGAAGCCGGTACGTCATATCATACACATAAATATTTGAAGTCATGTCGAACATTGTTTCACCTCATCCAAGCTCTAATCCTTAATTACATACTCTCATTTTTACTGGGGTGTCAGAATTTGAATTTTCATCCGAATTCGAATTAGTTTTCAGCTTTTGCCGCACAAACACTATAAGTAATCTATGGTTTTACAATATGTATGACAAAACATTTTCCCGCAGAAATGTAAAACCAGATCCAGCTGCTTAATTTGAAATGTGAGTCAGCGACAAAAATATTGAGGAGGAAAACGAAATGTCAAAAGCTGACATAATTACGCCATTAAACTCGACATTTCATTACCAAAAGCCGACGTATTTTATTACAACATTCGACAACATGGAGTAATAAAAATACTATACCATTACATAACTTTAAGCATTAAGGCAAAAGACATTACAAGATTTTTGATTTAGGAATTTCGGTAAGCCTTCTTATCTAATGGTATAAGGCCATAAAATAAAATATAAAAATAAAGGATTTTACAATTTACAATGTATCTAAGAAAGTTTTTTATATTAAGAGTTTTATTTGGATTTGAACTTGGTTTTGTACATGGATTTTCTACCTCTTTTCCTTTTTTCACATGTTCACTTTTAATTTACTTTGAAAACTAGCACGTTCGAAACAAATTACAAAACTGTCGTCTTCAATATATTTGGATAAGCTTTTCACAAAGAATTTCATTCAAGTTCGTTGAGCCTCCTTGCCATACCCTATACAACGAAGTTATACAATAAAAATAATAATATTGCTGTTGCTAGCGTATGGCCACTGCTACAACCATCACCTGAAACCTAGGAAGAATTTATGTTCTTGTTGTGCGGTGGTTGCACCGAAAACATACATACATCGAACGAGTACACCGAATCTGGAATCCCATTCCACTTTCAAGTTTTTTCATCTTGAAGACTTTCACAAAATGGTAAATCTCGTCGTCAATATGCTTTACGAAGCAGCCTGAAACGAACCAATATCGACCAAAGTATAGATACAAAAAAGTCTGCTGGCACAATTACAATGCCAGAATAACCAAAATACAGGTTTGATTATGGACACACAGATTCCCGTGATATGTAAACACAGGTTAGGACAGCTACTTATAATGAAAAATCTAGAACAGTTCCTAACAGGGGAACAAAGCTTCACATGACAACTTGTATCCTTCTGATTTTTTTTCTCAAAATAATCATGAATCTCATCACATTGATTGAATTGCTATGCATTAATAGTTGGCGAGAAAAAATCAACATGAAATGTGACAGCTTGTTGAATTTCGGAGATTTGTCCCTGATGACAGGCTACATAAGAAATCTATGCATTGCTTATTTGTATCCCAAAATGTAATAATAGCATTCATGTTTGGATCGAATACAATTTGGCAAATTTATTTCTTCTACTGCCCCCCAGAAAATCAATACGGGATCAACTTTTAAAAGGAAAATAATATTATAAGACAGCAAATGTTTTTGGAAATCTGTGTTCATTGTTTTCATTCCCACGTAAAGCGTACGAGTGACATTTCAAAGCAAAATATAGACAACGGTAATTATTTACTTGTACGAAAAAATTACAGGGTTGTTGCAATGTTATTTATCAGAATTTCTTCTTGCTTCTTTTTCTGTTTAGCAGGAGGAAAATCTAATATCTATATTAGATTTTCCTCCTTGAATTTAAATTGAAAGAAAACATGCATAAAACAAAATCCAATATGTATATTATTTATATTATGCGCCTATGCGTAGATATTTTTTGATTCCATATTTTATAGTGTAAGCTTTGGGTGAGAAAATGTCTGGAAGGTTTAGCCTGATACAGTTACTTGGCTTAGACATTGATCCCCCAGCTTTCTATAGGTGGTCACACAAACAAAATCCGCTTTTATTGCAAATCTAAAGTAAATCAATTCAAATTTAGTTTGACTAAGGATGACTATTGATTTTTTTCAGAGTAGGAAAAGAGAAAATAAAAAGGAAACAGCAGAGGAGAGAAAATAAAACCCGTAAAGTTATATTCAAATTCGTGTTCGGAGCTTTCTCCTTTTCTGTGTATATATATTTGTATAGATTTTTTGTGCTCCTCGCCTTTCGAATAAAGTATGTATACATTTGTTTGTCCGTAGGAATAAATCCTACGAATTTTTCTCTTTCTACCCCTCTCCAACTGGCCTTGTATTAGAAAGCCCTAAACGCTTTAGGACTCGCTGTGGATGCTATGTAAATCCAAATACTTTCCTTTCTCTCGCTTTCTCTTTGACGGCGGACGACGACTAGCAAGAATGTTGAATGGCTCCCTAACCGAGTGTAAATCAGGCAAAGTGAGCTCAGCTTTTGCACCGTAATACGAAAAGAGAACGATATGCCTTTCCTTTTCCCTTTCTCTCACTTGCTGAGAGTTTGAATTCTTTAAATTGCTTGTAGAGTTTAGCTATTTCTTATTTTTAAAACGAAGGCAGTTTCACTCCAGTTTTATGCATTACGCTGTGAAACAAACATTTTTCAAAATTAAATAGTATGTAATTGTGCAAAATGTTTGTGTTGTATCAAAATACTTTAATGCGTTGTCATTCATGTATAGCTTTTCCTTTTCCCACAGTTAAAACTAAAAGGCGAGTAACCCATGGGATCAATTTTATTTTCCCATAGGATGTCGAAATTGTGATTAAATAATACGTTCTAGTGAAAAATAAAACTATCAATATTGAGAAAACCAACTTTTATAAAATAAAATCATGAGAGCCTATGATAACTTTATACGAGTAATATTTGTCGTTCTTAGATGAGGTTGATAAAAATAAATTTTTACCTCAATAATTTCTTCCACTTCTAGCTCAATGTTTTAAGAAATAATAATGCGTTACCGTGATAATTATCGAGTTGTAGGGCCCTTTTTTCTGATACAAATCTTAATGACATGCATCTCCCTGGTCATAAGAGTCTAAAACTAATAATCACCATGAAATTCTCGCTTACCTGAAAAACAAACAAAGAAGAAGATTGTACATATTAGAATATTTAATCATCAGTTTAATCATTGTATGGATAAAGTCCAATCGAAATTTAAAGGATACAAAAAGTTAGAAATACACCTAGGGCGCTGAAAATTTGAATGATTTGAAAATGCTTAAAAAAGTTGCAAGGGTCTCTCCAGTAAAGTGCGCCGTCTACGAACGTTTATGATGAACATTTTTAGCATGGTATAGATGCGTTTTTGGCTGGCTATATTTCATATGGAATCTAATATTTCGAGTTCCTACTCTTATTTTTCTAATTTGTCCCCTTCATTTTGGCATGTTCTATATTTGCTATTGCTTAGCCTGTAAATCACATTGTTTGGTAAAACAAGAGCGGAGGGAAATTGAAACGGACGCTTGTATTACAACGTTTTAAAGGCTTGTATTTTCTTTATTTCATACATCTATATTTTATACATACTTATAGCTTCCTTCAAAGGGGTTACGAATCCGAGTTTGGATTTCGAATTTTTTCCAATTCTACCGGACTGCGAGAGGGAAAAAACTTTTGCCGTAAATTACTGATAAAATGTCGCGTCAAATCGACCAACGAATTGCACTCTCGTTTCCCCTTTTCTCCCCAGTCGCTTTTTCTCTGTCTCTGTTTCAAAAGTGAGGACGTGTTTTTATATTCGAAGACGGAAGAAAAAGAAATTTTCTTTCGAAGGACGACGGGCACGCAAAAAAAACAGTTTGAAAAGTGTGTGCATGTGTATCTTTCGTTTTTCAACTCTGTTGGTTGAGTATATTTACTTAGGAATAAAATGGAAGGCGAAGAAAAAGAGAGATAGAACGAAAGACGAAGAGAAAAAATGTGTGCCGGTCCTACGACAGAGAACCGATCAATATTTTACGCTATTGATTTTGATGATGGCAAGTTGGATTTTATATGGATTTCCCCCGCTTCTTCCGTCTTATTTTCAGATATCCGTCGACGTCTTTCTTTTTTCTCCTCCTTTGCAATGTGGAAATGTAGAGGCTTGTAAGTTGGAGGGGTAAAACCGCAAATTTCATTACCCGAATCTCCCTTTCAATTTTCAATGTGTACAAACATATTTCAGACAATCTGTAATATCTACAATATATTTTATCCCCATTAAATTTTCAATTTAACGGTTTCCTCGTCCTAATTTTTCTCGATACAACTGTCGTCATTCGAGTACATAGAACATAAACCAACTATAACGAAGCTATATTACTACCTATACATCATACTTAATATACCGCGTGTATTTACAATGTGAATTTACATGCAGGTTTTTCTCCAGGATGACACCGTGTTTTTATCTTTGCTCATTGTTTCCATAGTTACTTATGTATGATTTGAACTAAAGGAATTTTATTTGCGAAATATTTGTAGCAGAACATATAGTTTGGAGTGGGAAGCAAAAATTCTAATGTCATGCCAATACGATGACTAAGACACACGATATTGTGCATCACTTCTCAAGCAAGGACATTTTTGTGTCTAAACTCAAAACAAATTTCAAGCTGGTCACCAATCCTATAATCAACAGTTGAAAAGGAAACACATTTCTAGACTCCTTGTTTTCTGCATCGAAAAAACTATATACTGCAGCACAAATTTCTTGCTTGAATCATATCCTGCATCCTGCATATTTTGTCTGCTTACGAAAGATAAAAAACATGACGATAGAATACAGGATTTTTCTTTCTATAACAGAAACATTTTATTTCTTCATATATATTCTTGCTAGCAAAGATTCTTAAAACTGCATTCGAGATTGGCACCCACACTCTCAGCATATCCAACAGTTGGAAACGGAGACAACCAATGTGTTGGCAAATAATAAACTGAAAAGGATTCTCCTACTACCCAATCCATATCTCTCCTCGGAATGCATATATATGCAATTTAACAGAAACTTTATTTGATGATGTCTCATATCATAACATCTTTTCATATCATGGCACTACACCATCGCCATATGCATAATATTGTGAGGTTTTGCGACGACACTCTAAAACATAAACAGTCATCGACCTAAACGGAATTTTGTACACTAACTCATCCTCCTACTTTTCGTTCCTAGAAATATCAGTAGTTTTAATCCATTTGTTTATTCGAGGAGAACGAGAAATTTCGTACACATAATACTTAATGTAATATGTAATATTATGCTGATAAATATTTCTCGCGATGAAATAATCAGAGTTTCGTAATAATAACAACTGTCACGATACTCTACACTTTTATGACTAAGGAAAAACACTGAGAAAAGTTTGCAATAATCACTTTCGCATTGAAAATGCATCATGCGCAGTTCGAACCCTAAAAACCACACAAAGAAATACTTTTTGTCAATACTTTACTCTAGATAGAAGATTTGCTTCCTCTCGCCGAGTTGACAGTAATTTCCTAATATTTAATACTTAAGAGCTACGGAAGGTAAAATTTAATATGATTTTATAGGAATATTTGCACATGTTGTGCATTTTTTATTTCCGACTCGTTTATAAGAAATGCAAGTTGCGTATGGTTCTTTCTTAAGGGTGGATACGGAAAATAAATTCCTTCCGTTAACATTGTTTAAATGCTAGCAATGAGGAGGGAACCTCTGGCCACCCAACCCTGATAATATTGAATAAGACTACTTTTCCCTCTACATTAGTATGTATATGTTGGAAAGTCTTGAGCTCTTTCCGTCCCTTTTGACCTTGTGTAACTACTGAAAACTACTAAAAACCAAACTAACCATCAACATCTCCTGAATCTCTCCCATAAATTCCATTTTGACTCACATTCATTTCCCACATTTCCATATTTCGTTGGAAAAAAGAGAGAGAAAATTTCTCTAAGGAGAAAATAAAAGCAAAGGAATGGGAAGTTCTGGGGCGTCGGTCAATGCTGGTGGCACTATTTAATCAGGTTTAACGTACAATGAGAAGAAAGACTGCACCATGCGAATACCTCAACGCTCAACAACGGAAATTGGAGTGTTAGCAAAGGATCTTATTCATGCATCATTATGAATTATGTTTCATGTTACACATGACCGTTAGATCCACCGTAAGATTCGTACTTCCACTGTACAAAATATATATTGAACGTGCAATATGCCATATTAAATCGAACGCCGGATTGAACCGAATCCTATATATCCTATCCTACGACGAACGTCAGTGTACGGTACCCTAAAACTCCAAATAATATAACACTTTAATAGTGTTTCTCCTGTACATGTGATTATTATTATTCTAACATTATACATGATAAAACTTCCCTGTGTTGCTCAGACAACTCCATCCTTGTACCATTCCTTATTTTTATCCGACTGCAGTGTACCATTTTCTCATAATACATGCCTTAAAATAATAAAAGTAATATAGTATAATAATTAATAAACTATCACTTAATTTTGATTGTACTTTGAATGTTAAGTCAACCAGGAATTTAAAAACCACTACCTTTTTTAGCTAACATATAAAATTGTTATTTTTAGCTGCTCACAGCTCACATTTCCAGTTTCATCAGTATGAGTATGTTTTGAAAAATGTTCCTCGCAAACTTGTACACTTTACTTATGCATGTGTATCTAAAATCAAGTCTTTAACTAGCTTATAAAGTTATTACAAAGTATAAATAAATTTCTAATGTTTACATTCCAAAAGTATGCGCCATGAAGTTGATAGAACACCTTAAGCCCTGTAAAATGAATTTTAAAGAAATGTGAAAAATACAAGTATGTAGTACGTTTTTTCTAACATGCTTAAATAAGCCGCCTTATAACATCAACCCCGAGATTTTAGCTTTGGTTTTTATTATTGTCAATGATTCGAGCACCTCTCAAACATAGCCCGTCGTCTTAAAGTGTTGCTTTAAATAAATGTATACGCGAAAAGATGAATCAAATGAAAGAGAGAGTGTGAAATTCACACACAAAAAGAAACCTACATCGAGGTTCGATGATCGAACAAGCTTCCTTTTGCCTAGAATGGAAGCCAATAAGTAGCAATAAAAAGACGACTATTTCTTTTTATTTCCGCCTGTAACATCTCTTTTCTTGCATCGCGAGTCGTACTCCACCGTCAAAACCACCATCAGTGTCTCCTCCTTCGCCTTTCAACTCGTTGGTTTGGGATTTTAGGGCTTCCACTTGCACTATTTTTATTCAACTTTAAACTTCAAAGTCGAAGTACTATTACAGAAGCCCAAGTACAAGTACAACGATCCATTTGCCTCATACAAAGCACAACCTGCAGATAGCATAGTCTTCGTCTCACCAATTATATACACACAGTATAAAGTATACAGATTCAATTTAGTCTGCAATGTACCAAATATGACATACTCGAATGCATGTCCTCTACTTTGCGACTAGTTACATATAATACATAGTGTATA
>JAQIVE010003617.1:0-16344 GCA_034698285.1 Sminthurinus bimaculatus | reverse complement strand
AACTTTTTAGACATTTTCAAAACTTTTCTCATGTTTGATGTGGTGTTGCAGGTAGATATTGCAGGTAGATTTTTTTTTGTATCTGAATATTCAGGCAGACGGATGGATTTCTTTTATAAAACACTACTTTTCCTTCTTATTGTTTCTGCTCGCTCCCTTGTTTGGTACTCATGTACCCATGTTTATTAAGTACTTACATCAAAAATAAAGTGTGTGTTGATGTGTGGATACTTATATATTCATGTGTTAACAATTCAAGTGTTTTGTTTTTTTCTTTTATGTACTCGCTACATTAGCCGCTAATGTCACACTAGCGGAATTAACCGCAAAGTAAAAATTATTTTTTAAAAATACTTCGGGTAAAAATACTTGAAATCTTTAGCATAGATAGATCTTGACCTTAGGTATCAGGATACGAAAGTTAGCGAAAATAGCAACGCCAAAGTTGTATGAAGTTCCTCATATAGATATACATTGTTGTCCAATTTGATAGCAACCTTCAACCATTTCTTTCGTTTATTGTCGAATACCCGATTTCTGAATGCATGAATGTAAATAATAATATATTTTTAAGTCACATGAACAGTCTTCTTTCGTTTTGTTGCGTATATAATTTTTTTATTCACTGTAGCATCTATATTACACATTGTATACTTGTATATCTACCATTAACCGTTATTTATCTTGACTATAAAAGAACAAACATATGCCGTATAGTCTAAACAATGAGAGCTGAAATGAAAGTAAATAAAGCATATCCGGTGAAATTCCGCACGCAATGTACACCACGATTAAAAAAGATCTATTAGACCTACGAATGCAAAACTGCATGGCATAATAGGGCCAAATTTACTCTTTGTTCAGGATTTTTTACACGGTGGTGAAACCCTTGTAAGATCAGAAAGGGAGAGGTTTCTTAGGGCACCTCCCATTATGGCTTGCACACGATTTTCAAAAATTGATATGAAAATATTTTTATGTAAACGCTCGAACGAAAAGAGGAAAGTTGCAAGTTGTATACGAGAATCGGTTGCCCTCTTGGTTAATGCCCAACTTTTTTACGTTGCTCCTAATTTGGGGAGATGAGAGGGATTTTCGAATTTTTGTCCGAAGTTGGTAGTTTTCGAAGTTGGCACGTGTGCAAAAACATTGAAGTATTCACACGAAGCGAGGTGCAATCAAATCAAAGGATGGTAGTTTTCGACAAAGGCAATCAATACCTTGCTGATACACTTGGTTTCGTGGATGTGGGACTTCATTGTTTCTGTATACATGAACGGTTGTGAAGCATTCCCTTTGTCACCAAAATTTCGACATACTAGGTACTTTTGTTAAATTTTCTCCGCCCTTAAAGTTTTTCATCTAATAAAACCTGATATGAGGAAGTACACTGGTGGCACTACGTACCTAGTATGCTAGTTGGATTGACCGGGTTCAATAACTCATCATACAAGATAATGAATACGGTCGATCGGGACAGAAGAAGTTTTTCATTAATTTTATGACCCTTTGCTTTTTTTCGTTGTAGCAAGTCATAGAGAGGGATTGTGCTAGGTTTTTTTTCATGGTTATAATGCCTTATTAGTCGCTTTATTCTCCAACAAAGCTTGCCCGAAAATTTTACTCAGGTCAGTAGCTACTTTAAAAACAAAGCAGGTGTGACTTTTAGTGACCCTCCGCTCTATACTAACTTCTTTCGGCTTGGCCACTGGCCACCACTTTAGGTATCAAACTTTCGGTTTAGTACGAGCCTGTGCACAATGAACTAGCGTATCTGCAGTGGTGACGGATCCCATGATTATAGGCACAGCAAATATTTTATTCAAGAGTAAACGTAAAAATTTTAGTTTGTTTTTGATAAGTGTGCAAGGCGATTTTCGACTTTCTTTTGCTTTAAGCCTTCCATTTTTGTACAAATGCAATTTGATTTAAGGACTATTTTTTTCTCAACAATACAAAAGTTCGTCTTTGCAATAAACATGGTTTCAATTAAAGTTTACGCTGCATCACAATCTTAGGACACTTTAAAGTGCGTGCGGAATTTCACCGGATATGCTTTAGATATGGTGAAAAGAGTTGGAATGATTCTAACGATTACATCAGAGAGTAAATAAATGCAAGCAGACTTTTTCAGTGAACATAGCTATATGGGTAAAATTATTTTATTAAAATCATTTTGTAGATAAAATTAGTAGGTCCAAACAAACGTATTCGACGAAATACGAAGATCGAAACAAAACGTATTGACAACCGGTCGTAATTAATGGATGTGCACTTGCAACATGATAGCAGAATTGCAGAATAAATGACAGTCATAAAGTTTTATAGATTCCGAATTTGGTTTTTGAGCCTTCTAGCTTTCAACAATAATTATTATTGAAATGAACTTCTGTAAATTGTTGTATGCAATAGGAAAGTGGTGGGTGACTTTAACAAAAGGAGTTTCTGCCGAGTGTTGGTGTATATTTATGTTTTTGCCGAGCGTAGAAGACTCAATTATATTTCCAACAATATGTGGCCATGTCATTGTGTTTATTGAAAATTTATATCATTGTAGTAATTGTATTCCTTTCGTATGAAATCTGGTGACATGCTGATTCAACACAGGCTGATTCAGTACGCTTTTTTAAGACACTGATGTTTCTACAAACGAATAATTCAGCGCATAATAGAGCACAAGCTGCACGTTATTATGTTTACATTATTATAATATTGAAGACGAAATAACGCATGTAGTGAACATATTATGTAACAATGGAAGCAACGTCTAGAATCGTCGAAACAAAACGCAAGTTCTCCAGACTAGTTAATAGTGAAGGTTTTTTTAGATTCAACATTCGATGTATCAACGTCGATGTTTCACTAATTTTTTGTGAGGACTCAAAGTTTGATAGTTTACAATTTTAAATTTCACTAATATCACTTTTAAATACTGCAAGGTATGTATAAATGTTCTGTCTGATAAAACATGTTAGTAAATTGCAATAACACATGTATCGGGTGATCCCGGATCGAGTTCCCTCCCTTATGTACTTACATGATTGCATCATACATGTATAGCTGTGCGTTAACTATTTATTCTATTCGTGCATAGAGTTAATGTACAATAATATGGTGTAGAATCATCCATGCTTTGAAACCGACGTGTTGATTCAGTCGTTCTCCAAAAAATATAGCATATTTTACCAATGCATGAACATATAGAAGTACCTTATATACTGGGTAGCATACTGCATTGATAAGAAGCCCAACCTAATGTATAAAAGTACCGTTTTTTCTAAGCATACTTGCACTTACTCATCAAAGAAGTATTACAATTAATTTTGCGGGGATGAAATATAGCATTTTGTTTCCAAGTTTTGCACAGTTGTGTACTAAGTTTCTTCTTAGGACACTTTGAAGAACGGAATAGAGTACAGAAAAAACATAACTATTAGGGAGCAAGCATCCCCATCATGTTGTCTGTCCATCTGTCTGTTTTTTTCGCAGTTTCTCCGGAACGGGTGAACCGATATACATGGGGTACCTTTTGTTAACATCGATTGGTATACGTTTAAGCTGGCGGGAAAAGAATTCGGATAAAAGGGGGCGGAGCTACGCCCCCTTTTACGAAGAAGGTCATGATTTTTCATAGTATTTTTCTACTCTTTTGACGATAACTTCCAAACGCATTGGCCAAATAACATGCGGTTTTCGTTATTGGGATTGTCATTACAATACGCAACCACATATTGTTGACCTCGAGTTCACAGGGGGCAGAGTTAGCCCCCCATACAGCTCAAATTAAAACCATAGTCTAGACTACGTATGTTACTCAACTACCACCTTCCAATTTTAAATGTTTTTGACCCCGTGACCTCTAGTGCTCAACTTGGGGCAACGCGAGTTTTTCATAGGAATGACTCCCAATAAGCAGGTAGGATGTTTTCTATGTGAACATTCAGGCGGACAGATGTATTTCTTTTATAAAACTACTCATTATTTCTGTTCGCTCCCTAGTTAGGTACTCATGTATCCATGTTTATGTTTTATAATCTGATAATAATAATTGTATTATGTAACTTGTGTTTTTACAAATATTATGGCCATGGAAAAGCAAAAAGGAGTTGATTTTTTTTCTCAGCGGGCACAGTTGGAGAGCAACGGATTGAAAAAGTTCAAGTGACTGATTGCATGTGTATATGCCTTTACTTGGAAATATTCCCAACGAAAGAAGTTTCCAGGCAACTTCTCGGTCGGTAAAATCTTCAGATGCTTGGTTTAGGGTATATGCACATGCAGTTTCTATCTCAAAAACGCCGAAAGCAAAGCAACCTCCCGCCATGTCGTTTATACATTAAAGTGCACCCCATTTCAATATGTACAATGGTCATGCATAGATACACTGTTCATATTGCTTCTGTATGAGTACATTCAGTGCGGAAAAAGTGACCAGTACATAAAACAATTATTCACGACAATTTTCCAGAGGGTTACCAGTGGCATAGAAAAATTCCTTAAAGAGTAGGTTCTTTGAAAAAGCGAGGAAAAAAGTTCTTCCCTATAAGAGCTTCCAGACATTTAAGTACCCGAATCTCTCAAGTAAAGATGTAAGGCGCTGGTCCCGCGGACGTTTTCCGAAATTCGAAAAACATGGGTTTTACAGCCGGTCAAAGTTGACTCTTTTTTACTTTTTCATATTTTCCGACTTTTTCGAAAATTTTTTCCTTACTTTTGCCATGAATCTATGAGCTCTTTCGAATTTAAAAAAATATGGATTGTACAGCCAGTCAAAGTTGTCCTCATATTTGATTGAAAATCAAAGTTTTATCAATGTTTTACAAAAAAGTATGTACATATTGCATATCAGTAAGAAGGTATCAGTGAGTAGAGTCATTTCCCGTTAGTTACAACCTCATTTGACCCATACCAATTTTTGTTTTGAAAAAACAACTTTTTGAAGGCATAGATAAAAAGAGTCTTGTCTGAATTCCTGAATTAAGAAAACCCTTTTGGTGTAAAATGACTTCAGAGTTAAAAATAAATACTAGTAAAACAAAAAAATAAATAGTGCTACTTCATCTGATGAAAAACAAAGTGGTGACAGACAAAATGAGACAAGAAGTATACTGTAAAATATAGCAACACAGGCAAATAAATTTCACAGATGAGATGCATTTTCAAAGTAGCTTGTGCATCTATTTGGTAAAGCCAAAACAATATTTACTGCTTTGTAATGTACGATAATACACTTGACATACTTGTAACACTCAAACACACATGTACACAGAGGGGGCAAATTAGATTACTAATATTATTTATTATGTATTGAGTTGCAGCAACATTCAAATATGTTTACGTATGATGCTTGAATGCGTAGTGGTATAAACGAATGTACTACCTTAAATTTTCTTGTGCAGGGTGTATTTTTATTGAACTTCCAACTAACTGCTCATGGTTACAAAAAAGAGTGAGCAAATGTAAATGTAATACATTTAGTGGTGTTTATAGTTTGTAAGATTGGGCATCTATGTCTATAAGGTACACTGTACCAAGAACGCCTACTTCATTAAACCATTGATAAGAGATTAAGTAAAAATCATGTTTCCGTAATTATCTGATCCTAATCTTTATTCTTTATCTAATCAATTGTTTCATTAAATCTCTCTTTTTGTGCATGGCAAAGATTCTCATAAACTTCAAGAAGGGGAAAGATACATCGTTAGTGACAAAGAATTTTTTAAATGAAATATTGAATAAAGATGACACCATGAGATACAGAATATTATGCATCATTTCACAAACTTCACTTGAACATATAAGTTATAAGTAGAAATTTGCCTCTGAATTTTCTTTCGGGAGAGAATAACGATAGGATGATGTCGCTTGTGAGGCTCCTAAGCGACAACTATAAATTGAAAAATTAGTGGGCGAAATTCAGTGAAGATATAAACAGTTTATCCACCAGTAATTATTATCATGTTGAATTGAAAATGTCATAAAATGCCAGCGGCTCTTTTGTGTTAGTTGAACCCACAGAGTAAATGAAATGTTAGAGATTAACATTAAACTACAACTGTTTTTTCATTCTGGTTGATGATATGCTCATATTTTTCTGCCTTTTATTCTCTGTAGAAAGAAAGAAAAAACACATTTGTGACAGTATGTAATTGCACGTTTATTACCATTGTTATATATTCTAATTATGTATGTTTATATGATACATTTCACCATGAAAAACCCTTAAGAAGGTAATTCCTATTTGAGGATTTAAGATGATAGTCATCACTCTGACTTTTCGTTGAACAGACATACTGGTATCTCTCTCTCTCTACCATTGGATCTACACATACATACTTGTAATTGCACGTTTATTAGTTGGAGAATTGGTTTGAGGGGCTGCTGTCGAAGGGATGAATTATGAGTGTTGCGACTGACAAGACTCTTGCGACATTTGTTCGTTTTGAGTCGCGTAAGACATATATAGGAATAGTTGACTGTACAAAGTTGCATTGGTTAGTTGATGCTGTGGCTGTTGTGTTGTTGATTGAACATCCCCATCGAAACGTTTTCTCTCCATCCTGCTTCGGGCATATTGAGTGTTTCAATCCCAGTCTTAAATGGACGAGTTCACTACTCGAAAAAAATCACTTTATTATCTACAATCTATATTATTATAAACCACATGTATGTATACATACATTTATTGTTATACAATGATGATGATGTGTAACTATGCTCACATTGTAAGATTACCAAAATGGTCAAAGGTATATATCATCATGAAAAGGAATAGAGAAAGAAAGGAAAGAGTATCAGAGAATGCAGACATTGTGCATATTATTGTATGCAGTAATATAATACAATCAGCGTATGGTGTCTACAGTGAACATAGTATTCTTCCTGCATTTACTTTGTACAAATTGCTTTTATTAAGTATTGAACTAATAACAAGCTGTAAGGAAAATAAACATAACGTTATACGCACTGCACACGCGCTATTATTCATAGCTACATATTATTAACGTGTGTGTTGTGTGTTATAGAGATGTTGTACAAAATGTTGGTAAATCACAAATCACATCCCTACGAACACTTGAGTGTAGTAAAGTAATAATGAATGAATGAAAGAGTATCCTACTGGTGGTCATACATTCTAATTATTGCGCTTTTAATAGTGGTGCACAGACAGATAGATGGACAGGTAGGCAGACATTGGTAAAAGGCTATACTTTGTTATCATACTCCTACCATTATATTATGTCTATTCAGATCATTGAGTAAGTCTTTACAGACACCATAGGACTCTAGGTACTATTTGTATTAATAACAATTATCGATTGGCAATAATATAAAAGGGGAATTATTAACATGTACAACATAAATGTTAAAATGCATATAGATGTAAGATATAAATACGGAAAGTGAAAGACAAACAAGCAGCAGTAATTATTGATTGTTGGGTGATAATCAGAATCAAAAGGTATTGGATAATGTATTCAATATATAATGAGGCTCATACATACGGCATAATTAGAACTTGTAAATATTATTATGTAAAAAATGATTGTATAACTAGCCCTTTTATTTCCTTTCATCAGAATTTTTTAGCAGTGAACATTGAACATCATCAAGCATCAGTTTTTTCAACTTGGTCAAGAGTAGGAACATTTTCATCATATTTCAATGCTATCAATATGTATTGTATGCATCCTATTTATTGGTAGATGCGCATAACCACGCATGAATAATTTTATTCTTGTTATGCAAACGAGCATTGAATGAGTGGTGAAGAAACCATTTATTTTCCCACATCAACCTGGTGATAATAATAACAATGTTTTAGATACGAGAGAGAATGAGAGAATATGTGTGTATTATCTTTATGTTAATAGTTGAAAAGGTAAGATGAAACATAATGGCGAATAATGTTAAATTAACCAATATGCTCACAAAAATTACCTTGTAAGCGTATTCGCTATATTTATACAACGTATGTAAACGTACAATGTCACTTGTATACTGTAGCGGAAATTTTTCACATTAACATTAGAAAAGGAAAACAGTGCAGTTTTTTTTACTACAAGTGAAGTTAATAAGTAAGTTATTTATGAATCTAAGCTAGATACCTTGAGTTTGAAAATGGCTTTCCTCCAAAAGAAGTTTCACAATACAGTGAAATCGGACAAAAGCGCCCCGCCGAAGTTTTAAACGTTTAGACATTTACACTTGAAAAATAAGAACTTTATTAGCATTGTATCTACTGAACGAATTACCAACAATCCTCCGGTCAAGTCCATTAACTGTTTTAAAATGTTCTCTAAACTTTGGTTGTTTTTTCTGTATTGTTGTGTTTGTTGTATTCGTGATATTCAGCCATTACCACACTCGGATAAATTAAATGTAAAGTTTCATATAACACCATGCATAAAGCTTCCTGTTATAATTTTTTTGCAATGCATACTTAGTATTTAGCTTTGTCTCTTTTGGTATTTTAACAGGAGCTTGTTTAGTTTCTGGGAGATCGCTCGTGGTGGTGATTGTGAAGCTTTAAGAACGCTTGTCTGTTGATGCTTATAGTCTAAGTAGTTCGTTAACAGTTGTATACACAGCCAAAGCAAAGACTGCTGGCTAATTGCTTCAACATAACGTGAGCACTCTCCTTTGGCTCGCAGCCTTGCCGAATCGAATAGATGAGCTAATTCAGTGTTTTAACGTAATTAACATGTGTCTCGCTCGCTCGCTGACTTTTGAACAGCAATCATCTGTGTATGCAAGTACACATATATGTGAGGCAACATTGTGCTTCCAAATTTTTTACCCGCTGCAATATAGAAAATAACTTCGTACGTTTGCATTTTATATCTTCGTGGTATGATATACTTTGGTGGTTATTATGCTATACAAACTACAAACTTTATGCATATTTTATGCATTATATTCATAATTGTCTCATTTAAGTATTTTAAAGGACATTCATTCACCTTTATCAGGTCTACAATTGTATAAATATCAACCGTTCTTGTCGTGTAGTGTATAAAAGGGGAATGGAAAGAAAATGTTAGAGTGTAGTTATAAAGCGTACAATGACGTCCATGGATTCTTGATTCTTTACTACAGTGAAATTTCGGTTTGAATGTAAGATGCATATTCTTCCGTTCTCGAGACCTAAGACCAAAGAATATAGTATGCATGCATATAGGTACATACACACATATGTTCAATAGTTTGTATTTTATGTTTTATGCTTCATTTTAAAGTTCTGTATTCTGTATACTATTTTGATGATACGATAATGTTCATCATTATGAGTAAAATGCATCAGAATATCTAGGACTGTTTAGGGTGCTCTAGGGTGTTTGATCTTACGTGTTACGTATTTCGTGTACAAATACATATAATTTTGTACTTATTACAAGCCTAAAATTGGCTTACAATCCGTTTTTGGGAGCTATTAAAAACTCGAAACCATTTGATACTTGTCGATTAGGCATTAAATGTTGAGACAGCCTTTCTCAACTTCAAAAAGTTTGGTTCAAGTAGGCACGGAATGACTATTTAGTGAATAGTATTCACTACACCAGATTTAGCAAATTTGAATATTGGAACATTTCTATAACATTGTAATAGTATGGAATAAATTGTACCAACAGACGTAACCTTTTGTCCTCCAATAAGCTGTAAGAACAAACGGAAAAAGTTTATACATAAGTATGTATGTATGCGAAACGGAATAAACGACTTGGAAATGTTTTCTTAGCTGTTTTCTTCAAATTTTACTTTCTGGATCCTTACAAATCTCATAGGTCGATATAGTGACCTGTTACCTGTATCTTGTAATGCAAAAGAAACCATCCTTGTACGTTGCTTTTCGTAAATCACGTCTGTACTTATACACTGTGTATGTCCCCTTACTAGTAAGTAAGTATGGTAGTACATGTAGTATATGTAGCATGGTATAGGTTTTTTCAGTTGAATGGTATTATATCATGGCGGCGTTGAATTTTACTGACGAGTGACTTCATGCCCAAGGCATTTACTTGAAGTACCCAAATTATTACTTTTTTATCTGTCTTCTTGTTTACTCTTGAATTTTATGCAGAAAATGTACATCGTCATTATCATTGAAAGAGTCAAAGGTTATATATACAGGATGATAATACTTTTCCCGAAGATGCATGTATATGATGACTTGTACATCGTAATTGAATGCTGCAATACTAACTATGTGTGAGGAAGAATTGAGTATAATACGTATTAAGTGTATATTTTAAATGCTGCACCTATTTAGTTAACTGGAAATAAATATGACAGGTTTCTCTAAACTTAAATCAAAATTACACACACACACACATACAATAAAAGTCCTTGGCAGGGGCTTGTAGCAAGTTTACCCATAGAAAGCATGCAATTTACAATAAAAATAAATTGTTCATACACGTCCTGAGATTAAATACGAACACATGAGGTGGTTGCATTGAATTTTAATTCTGTAAACTGCTGAACGTATACTGTTTGAAAGTGAAAGCATATTCTATTTTAAATGACTAAATTCCTTGAAGTGTTGAAACCAAAATGGTGTTGATAGTAATGATTTGTTTCAACAAGAACCTTTAGCACAAATCCGTCATTATTTAAGGCATGTTTAGTCATTGTCCGATGAAAAAACAATGTTTTTTAAAGGGTCAGATTTCAGCATCACACGTTTGTGATGCGAGATGCGAATCATTTCTGTGTGTCGTAGTGCCAAAATATTTCTTCCTATATATGCTATATTATGCTAATTATATGGAGCAATTATTTCAACTGTGAAATAAATAACAGTGCTATTAAGTCACATTACCAATGTTACAACAAGAAAATGATGCATTTGCATATTACCAGTGTCAAAATAAGTTGATCCTTTATTATCACTAAACTGAACTTGGACATTAAATGTAAAATGTAGATACTAGTGTGTAGTTTTATTTAAATTATTTGTACAATGTTTTACAGCATTAATTCATAACTCATAAAGAAATATATAGAAAATTTATTTGATATGGGTAAGGCACCCTCTCAAATCTCCGACACAGTTACATTAAGAAATAAAATAATCATAAAGAAATATTGGCAGTGTTCAAGTATAGTGTATTATATATAATGTATATTAATATGTGTATGCAATTGGAACAGCAAGTTACTGGAAAAATAGAGGATGCAACTTGGGGCCATGACATATTAAATATTGTTTATTAATAATGATGATAGTCTGCATGCATGTATCCATATGTTCGCGGATAGATATGACTTAATATGTACTAGAGGGAATCAAATCAATGTATATATTTATTTTCTGTTTTGATTTCAATTTCGAGGTCTAACTTGAAAACGCAAGAGAAAAAAGGTCATATGTCATGTCAGGGGTTGTCATGCAACGTCTATGCGTGTATGGGCTTGTGTTTATCCATAATTATAAAAAACGTTAGAGAAAAATATGTACCTAGGTTGGGAAAATACAAATCAGTATAGTTAGTATGCATTTTTGTAATAATGTAAATTATGTCAATTACTATTGCTCATGTTTTTGTGCTTATTGGCTTTTGATCACACGTAGTACATTAAGTAAATGTAATATTACGAATTTCATCGGTAAAAAATTGCAGATTCAATATTCTAGGTTTTCATAAAACATGCAATCAGCATCCCAGTGATGATCGTTTTTTTTTTGTATAATATGTTTGCGATCACGCATTTTAAATTTTACTTCGCATTAAACGTGTTCAACGTTTCTGTCGTTCCAAGCTCCAATAAAGGTACTTCTAGCATACATTTTCAAAACAAACATCAGCGTAATACATTTTATACGCAGGTGTCACACTGGTGTTTTACCTAAAGGGAAATACATATACGGCAAATGTAATATAATTTGTGGAATGTGTCGATGGTTCTTTGTATTTACTAATTATTATGTGGTTTACATATGCCAGAGACAAGTTTTGCATATCATCCCTGAGAAACACAAGAAATTCCATCTCATTTGTATATAAGGTAACTTTCGGAAGAACATCCTTCGTATAAATGTTACAGTTACTGGCCAAGTGCCATTTATCGTTTGTCCAAAATTCATCTCAAATATGCCTGTCTGCGCTCTTAGTGGATAAAAAGTTGGTATGAAGTAGTTTCATTCTAATTCAATTGAGTTATTTTTTATTGACTACCTTTTAGCGAAAGTACATAAGTTATTTAAGTTACGGCAAAAGTGAATAAGCGATTTCCGATTACTTAATTAAATATTGGAGAACTGTCGCTGTAAATACAGTACACATGCTGAGACTTATCTGCACGACTACAGTCCTTTCAACATCATACTTTTTTTACGAAGCCAAAAATTGTTGGTACATTTTGCAAGTGCAAATTGTATTTGCTCTGAGAAAAAATAAAAATAGCAATGAATGCATTCGAAATATTTACCAACGTTCCTTATGTGCCTCTTCCGCTACATTGCTCATTACTGTATTCACGGTATTGATATATTTCTGTTAGTTAAAAGGAGCATTTTGAAACATGGACATTACCTGCCGTTTGTTGTATCATGTGAAACTACAAAATGATTAGTTCATTTTCCATATCCGATTAAAATATGCTAGAGAAATGAGCGCATAATTTGCTAATACTGTTGGATTTGTAAAACAAGGCAAACATGGCATACAATGCCAGTCAATTTATCTGCAGACAGATAAACAGGTATCGAAATTTGAAGCCTGTTCTCGTACTTTCATTATACACTTGTACTTTCATTGACGTTCTATTTAATCCCTACATGAAATGTACGACATGTTTACCGACATCTCAGCTCCATATACCATGCGTAGTGTAAAACAAAGCATGGTGTGCATATAATGTAGGTAAGAAAAGGAGAGTTACGTATAACTACTTTGCTATTTTATGGGAAAGGAAAGAGATACTTGCAGTGCAAAGCAAAAGTAAAATATATAGAGAAAACGAGAGAACCAGTCGGAGTTTCATTACTGTGGAAATGGCTGGCGTATTTCGATCTTCTCTGTTTTTTTTCTCTCTAGTGGTATGCACATGCTTATGTATTCGCAATACAAATCCGAGCCATGATCTTCCACTTCCTAGGTCTCTCTCTTCCACTCTCTTCAGTAAAAGATATCGTTTTACGTTGAATGTATGTTGACGCATTCAGTATTATTTGTATGCAAAGAGTACATATGCAGGAAGATCTATTATTGTAAGTTTAGTTTACTGTTATTGTGTCTTTGATTTTGTGTTTGTATAGAAGGAAAAGGAAAAGAGAAAGTGTAAGAATATGGAGAGTGTAGAAGGTGCAGAGCTTGCGGAGTCGTTGTTGGTGTCGAACTTGGGAGGTACAATCTAGTGATATAAAGAGATCTCTATACTGCGTACACATGTATACACAGCAATTTCGTTCGGGGTCTAATCTGTATAAAACCTACAGTGTACATACCAATGTGTATTACATGTGCAGTAGTGGATTGAAGTGCAGTTTTGTCTTTCGTATGTATCAGTATAGCTGTATGTGTACTGGGTACGTATTATGTTATAGATAGCGCGTGTGTAACTATGTAGAAATGTTTGGTCTATGAATGGAACGTAAGTATACAGTTATATATGGTAAAGAAACCCTTGTAGGAGTAGACTATGGATGTAAAAGGAAGCTTCCTTTGTCGGATCGATAAATATACGGTGAAGACCGTGTGGGCTTTGTCAGCAGTACACACTACTTACACGTACACATGCTCGTTGGGAAAAGCATGAAAAGTCTTCTTGGAGTGCAAGGGCTTTTTCTCGCCATCTACAGACTCCCTTCTTTCAATTTCTCCCTCTTATTTCTTATTCTCACATCTCAAAAATTTCGTAGTGATACATACAGTTTCCATGCTTCCTTTCCTTTTTGAATGTCGATTCTTGGCTGAATCTTAGGTTTCTTTTTCTGGTTTTCTATCTTGACTTGTGTATACATAATATAAATGCATACATTCATCGGTTATACAGCTTGACACGTGCGAGCAACGAAGTTGCCATCAGCGCAGATCATTATATAGGATGCATGCATCCCACGCTTTTATCTCTGTAAGTATTATTGTGATAATGTATGAGGTAAGAGTTGAAGGTACTGGAAAAAAAATTTCACTTTCACACTCAAAAACGCATAGATGAGAGTTCATATGTACTTTTACTAAATAAAATATTAAAATAAGTACCGTTTCTCGTGATTGTGCAGTACTTAAAGTTTATTCACTAAAAATATTTATTTCGGGTCTAGATGAAACGATCTACCCGGATGCTTTCATCGGCAGGTGAAAACACCGACACCTCAAAATACTGAAAGCAAAAAAATCTTGTATTTATCAGGGCAAATTTGGAAGCGCGGTTGGGTTACATTGGCTCAAAGGTGGTGATATTTCTGCTTGCTTTACAACCTCATCAAATTTGACCCAACCGTACTCGGTTAGGGGGAACATCGTGCGACGGATCGGTATTGCTGTTTAAAACCTTTTCGGTGCCGTATTTAAGACTTGGTATAAACTCCCACGTTATCTACTCTCAATATTGTATTGCAAGTCAGGTACTAATTGCTAAATAATTTTGTAAGGATGTTTGTGTCATGTTGCTTAGAAATATCTTTGTTAAATATGAAAAAAAATTTCTTGTAAAAAACATGGAATTTTTACGTATTTTTAGGATTCAGAAAGTTTGTAAATATATATGTTGTATGTAGTGACGTTGTATTTGCTCAGATTGTTGATTCACTTATGTAAGCTGAATTCTCTTGGGGCAGTGACAGAATTCAATTACATTTAATATGTTGTTTACTTACAGAGTCATAGCAGTTGTTGCTGATCTGCGACCTAACTTGAGATGAGGCCGGCCGGATGAGTAGAGCGGAGAACATTTGAAGAAGGATAAAAGAAGACGGTAACCGTATTACCAGGAGACAAAATGTGTGACGATGAGACCACGGGCAACGGGGAGGACGAAAATACTGCGGGTGGTGCAGTATTAATTCGAATACATGTACCAGGTATAAACCTATAATGAAAGCAACAATATATTATGTGCATAAATAATACTAACATAAGTATAACAGTACAATAAAATACACATACATACAACGTACATACTACTTGCATGGTACTCAATAAGTATAACAACTAACAAGTATAATTTGGGTTACAATTTATGAATCCTACCCGGTGAGGTATTCTTAGATTCCGAGATATTCGTATCTAAAGTTTCCCACCCTCCATTTATTGCATTATAGGGAAAAACCATACAATACGGGATGCGTATACCGTATTCTTGTATGCTTTTTCTATTACGATGAATGGAAAAAAAACTTATGAGATACAGTGATACGCGACCCGTATCTAAGGCGATGGTTTGCTCCTTATACATTCAAACTTTAAAACTTTCAGTATATTATGTAGTTCTTGACTCACATTAGCAGAATTTGCAAAAAAGTGAACATACCTCACCGGGTGGGATTCTTTAGCTGTAACGCATTTAAATCCCTGCTTATATACATATACCATTTTTTGTTGTTACCGAAACTCTCAACTCATAAAATGCAAAAGCAATTTTTTGATGAATATTTCATTAGAAAAATATTTCATTAGATAAATATTTCATTTCATAGATTTTATTCGATTCTTTTTCCTTCCAGATTTGAATATCCACAAGTGCCTGCAGTTTTATCGTCATGATCTGATATGGGATGTCAAGCAGCAGTGTCTGGCGTCTCTGCCGAAAGTAAGTGATTATTTTGTTTTGTTTGTTTAGCCCAAGACGTTTTGCTAGGAAAGTTTGAGCAAGTACGCAGGTTTCTGTGTATATCCGTTATGTACTAATGCAAATTGTCATGATACCGGATAAGATGAAGAGAGGAAAAACGGCAAAGTAACACGCAATCAGGTGTACTTTTTCCCATTCGGCTCTAAGTTAGCTGATAAATTAATAGTTTGTTAAAACAATGGGATTTTCGGGCAATATTAGCGTTTAGTGCTATACAGTATGCATGTTTATAGTATATTTGAACTTGTCCATGCGAACATGACATTTTACTACAGTACTGTTACTGTAGTAAAAGATGTAGTGTAAGATTTGATCAATGCTGTATGTAAGCTGTAACCTAACAATTAATGTGTGTAAATTTTCAACGTACACCAAACACCGACCTGAAAAATCATGAGAAATGAGAACCAAAAAAAGTTTAATTAAAAAGAATGAAGTCCACCTTAAATTTCGTCTTGTTTTAATAATCCACTGTAGCGTGTATCATGTGGATGTTCCACACAAGTATATATGTAAGTTCTGACAGGCAACATAGGACTCTCTACC